>JAYJMB010006663.1:0-10842 GCA_036873735.1 Pouteria campechiana | reverse complement strand
AATGGAAAATTAAAATGAGCACATGATTTATGAAATGGGCAGCCTACACATGTTAAAGGAGAGGATAAATGCAAGTTCTAAAAGTTCAAGAATGGTGCATGTGTATGGACATTCATGGGCTACAAACCACCATAAAATTTGGCTTATAAAATGAGATATGCAATAGCATTCCTCATCTCCCTTCATATAAACACCCCTACTCATGCCCTATTCTTGTGAAGCCTTCTATCCCCTTTCCCAAATGCTATATTTTGGTAGGCTTTGATCAATAAAAGTGGAAGCAACCTCTAATTGGTGGGAAGGGCAACCAGTAGCATCCATTTTCCTCTTGGATTAAGGATTGAAAGCTAGCAAAAATTGAATAATTATTGTTATAGTGGGACCCACCAAATTAATTTGAAAATTAAGGTAAGTGCTTAATCTACATTTAAATGATGATGATGTTTATGAAAGAATATCATGCAAAACTTAATTTATCTTCAAGGAATTTCAAACCCTAATTCAAGGGGGTTTGCTAAAAATTTTAATAGGGATTTAAGGCCTTGGTAAAGGGTGAAAATTGGAGTGTGAGGGTTGTACAAATTGCTCAATTAGTTAAGGTAAGGGGGTAGTTGTTTTAAGTTATTTTAAGTTTAATTTGATTGCTTTAAATGATTACAATTTGGGCAACTGTAATCTAAACTTTTTGTATATGAGTGGTATGATTTTAAACATGCATTATCTGCCCCATGTAATAATAATTAATGTATTGTATTAGCATAAATTAAATTGCATTGAAAATAATGGAATTCGGATGAACAGTGCACTGACATAACACCTTACCAAGTACCCCTTTTGAGGTTAACTAAAAACCAATTTAGTGATGGTATTTTGCCAAAATATAAATATTATGTTATAATATATATAACGTAATACTAGCATATGAAGTTACATGAACAAAGTCCACTTTTTGACCTCTCAAAAAAATATGAGCATTAAATACCCTGAAAATGAGATGCTGATAGCGTCCCACTCATTTGACAATTTGCTTTATTTTTAATCTTCTCATGTTTAATTAATTGAAGTTGAAATTTTTACCAAACTTCTATTATATTATGAGGAATTGACGTAAAACATTTTAAGGGAAAAATAGATGTATAATCTCGTCTAATAGTTTTTCTTTATATGTTCATATTTTAATTTTAAATTGATCAATTTGCATAATTTTGACCTAAAATTTGGAAAAAAAAATTCTCATATTATTTATAATCTACAATAATATTTTCAAGTCAATTGGATATTTATAACATGGTAAATAAGAATTTTATTTTAGAAATTATGTACATGCATTCTACGCCCCGGGAGTGCCGATAAATTTAATTTTGGAGCCTGATTGGCTCCAAGCCTAGTGTGGCTTATTTATATATTTTATGATGGTCATGGGGCCAACTTGTGTCCACCATGTGGCGAGGAGTGGCCTGGTTGGTCAGTGGGCGGTTGTGTGGGTAGCCGGCGCGATTGGGCGTTGCTATTGGCCTGGTGGCCTAATTACTATAATTGGCTTGAGTAGCTTGTGTATGCGTGTTTATGGAGAACTGGTACTCTTTTGAGGTGATGAGGGCGGGGTGCCACTAGATACAGCAATATAGCATTGTGAACCTGGCAGGCTTCTAACCGGGAGTGCTAGGATGGACCTGACATGTTGAAGAGTGAAAAGGGTAGTGTTTTGGTTTGTGTGCCTCTCGGGGAGGAGTGTGTGGATGATGGTGGGGGCATATATAGGTATAAGAGGTAATCATGGATTGGTAGATACAAAAGGGTAGTATGACGTATTGGTATTCGAGTCGGTATTGACCGATTAACTATACATATGATATCATTATGAGTATGTGTATGAAATAATTAATGAGATGTTCACATTAAAATCTTAATGAACCTGGCCACTGACTGACTATGACATCCTGCATATGGCATGACATGTTTTGCTTATTTGCATCTTTGTTTATTACTCTATTTGCCATTGTTTATTATATTATTTATAGTCATGTTTTTTTTGCTTACCTGCTTGCTGAGTTTACCCAGATTCACCCTTTTATTTAAATTTTAGCTAACAGGTCAAAGGACGGAGCCCAATAGGGTGTTGGGTCTCGCGACAGGGCTAGGCTGTGACACCAATAGAGGCTTTATTCCTTTTCATGATGTATGATGATGTATATTATTGGATGGATTTTGAATGTATACGAGACATATATCATTACTTTGTTTTACAGCATGTCATTTTATGGTATGGGTGTATATGATTTGATAGTTAAGGTATAGTATACCCTGATCTTGGTCTGTGGGTGTTGCGGTGATGTGTGTTTTGGAGGCGGCAGTTATATAATTTGTGTAGAAAATGGTAGGGCCAGGAGGTGGCCATATTATATTTACATATTTGCTATATAATTATTGTGGTTTAGCATGTTGTATACAGGATAAAGGTAGTAAATCAGGAGAGACTCTGTCGGAATTTTCTCTGAATTTATGACTAGTAATGCTCCAGGAAGGAGGGGCGTTACATGAACCTATCATGATCTGACTAACAGAGTTTGCAATGCAGTTTTCCAATGTATCAGTTATGCTTTCATCATTAAAAATTGAAGTTATACATTCATTTATAATCTCTATTTGGTTACAAGTGTTCTTTTCAACTAGGTAATTTATGGCACGGTAAATATTGAACTTTACCTCTTCTTCATTGATTCTCAAAGTTAGTTCACCTTGCTAAACATCAATTAGAGCTCTTCCCGTTGCAAGAAATGGCCTTCCTAGAATAAGAGGTACTTTATGATCTTCCTCCATCTCCAACATTACAAAATCAGCTGGGAAGATGAATTTATCGACCTTCACTAATACATCTTCTATGATTCCCTAAGGATGAATCAAAGACCTGTCTACTAGTTGTAATGTGATGGTGGTTGGCTTCACTTCTTCTAGTCTAAGTTTCTAAAAAATTGAAAGAGGCATAAGATTAATAGATGCTCCTAAATCACATATGCCTTATGAAGTGATGAATTTCCTATAGCACATGGAATAATAAAACTCCTTGGATCTTTTAACTTCTACGGAACCTTTTTCTGCAATATGTTGCTACATTCTTTTGTCAACTTTACTATTTCAAATTCTTCAAGCTTCCTTTTCTTTAACATAACTTCATGAATTTTGCATAGTTTGGCATCTGCTCCAATGCTTCTGCAAAAGGAATGTTAATATGAATTTTCTTAAAAATTTCAAGAAACTTACTGAACTGCTCATCAATATTTTTCTTCTAAAATCTTTGAGGAAAAGGGAGTTATGTTTTCAGAACTGGAGGGTTATCACAGAATGTGATTCGCCCAAGTTTATAGTGTTCTTTTTTTGGTTCTTACTTCTTTCGTTGTCTTTCATTCTCCTCTTGTGCTGAATCTTGATTTCTTACTTTTGAAGATGTTTGTGTTTCTTCTTTCTTCTTTAGGGACTCCAATTCTTTTCCACTTCTAATCATTATGGCATTATAGTGCTATCTTGGATTATTTTTGTGTTGCTTAGAAAGGCATCTCTATTCTGATTGCTAGAAGAGCTTACAATCTGACCAATTTGTGTCTCTAAAGATTTAATGGATGCATTGATATTTCCCATTGTTGTTTCCATGTTGTCAAGTCTTGCTTCATTCCTGGCAAACCTGTTTCGACTTCCATGAATAAAAGTGCCCATGAGATCTTCTAAGGATGGTTTCTTTTTAGTTGGTTAAGTTTGGTGTTGAGGTTGTTGTTGATTTTGGAAGCTGGGAGGGTGATTCAAATTGTTCCTCTGATTTCCATTAGTAGGATTATCTTAATTCCTCTAGTTTTCAGGATAATGTGGGTTTCGTATGTTGTTATCTCAAAAATTACTATAGCCCTTGTTGTTGACATATTGCACTTCTTCTCTACTTAACTCTGGAGGGGTATATGCTTTAATTGGTAGAGGGGATGAAGAAGGTTCTCCTAAATAGATGCTCCCTTTGGTGCTGAATTACCAATCACCATTTGGTGTGTTAAAGAAGACATCTGTGCAGTTAGTGCTGTAATCTAATCCATTTCAAGACAACCTGCCACCTTTCTCACTGTATTTCTCTCATTCGGCCACTAGAATGTGTTTGAAGCCATATCTTCGAGTAGTTGGTATGCATCAGTTGCAGTCTTTGCTATTGTTCTTGTTTGCCCATTCAACCCATTGTAGAATAACTTAATTTGCAGCCAGTCTGGGAAACCATGTTATGGACATCTCCTAAGCAGATCCTTGAATCTCTCCCAACACTTAGAAAGTAGCTCAAAATCCATTTGTCTGAATTGACCAATTTCACTTCTCAGTTGAGCTGTTTTTGCAGGTGGGAAGAACTTTATTAGGAACTTCACAACCATCTCATTCCATGTTGTAATGCTTCCTGGTTGTAAACTCTGCAACCATCCTCTTGCTTTGTCCCTCAATGAAAATGGGAAAAGTCTTAGTCGGATAGCCTCATCTGGTATTCCATTCATCTTAACCGTGTCACTGATCTCCCAAAACATAGCTAAATAAACATTTAGGTCTTCACTCAGTGAGCCTCCAAATTGGTTCTACTGAACCATGTTAATCAATGTTGGTTTCAATTCAAAGTTATTTGCATTGATGGCCAGACAAGTGATTCCGGAGAAATTTTCATTGACCATCAGCCTAAACTAGTCTATAATTGGCCATTGTTGATTCAACTCTATCCTTGGTTGAGGTTTTCTGGTTCACCCATTGCTCTTGTTCACTTTGATTTTCGAATTTGTCACAGTGTCCTTTCTATTTCTGGATGAAAATAATTTGGATTAGAGTTTCTGTGATCTTGCAGATACTTTTATGAAAATGAAAGAAATTGAATTTGCTATGCGAGAATCAAAAAGAGAACTAGACTTGCTAAAAGAAATAGAAATTCACAACTCCAAATTAAAGCAAATTATCTATTGACAATATTAGTGAAAAAAAATCAGAATAACTCCAATCCCCGGCAACGGTGCTAAAAACTTATTCGCTAAAAATCTAACCGCAAGTGTACAGGGTCAATTTTTATAGTTTAGCGATGAGTGAGTGTCGTATACGCAGGGATTGCATATTTCAATCTTTCACTAGCTATCATTATAAATAATTCTAACTTTATTTGGATGACCAAAAATAGATAAATCTTAACTAACAACTAAACAGAATAGCTTTAAATCGAATAAATCAAAATATGGCAATCCTAGAGGATAGACTTCATTTATGTTTCATTAATGGCAATTTCAACTCAAATCTGATTTAACAATGCATAAGTTTAGCAATGAGTGAGTGTCGTATACGCAGGGATTGTGTATTTCAATCTTTCACTAGCTATCATTATAAATAATTCTAACTTTATTTGGATGACCAAAAATAGATAAATCTTAACTAACAACTAAACAGAATAGCTTTAAATTGAATAAATCAATATATGGCAATCCTAGAGGATAGACTTCATTTATGTTTCATTCATGGAAATTTCAACTCAAATCTGATTTAACAATGCATAAGTTTATAAATCAAGAATCTCAATTTTTAAAACCCTAATTTTGATATCCCTATAAAAATCTAAGTAATAAGAATGCATCAATATCTATGGTTCTCTACTGAAGATTTCATAAAACATAGAAGCTCTCCCAAGTCATCTATAGTTTTATGTTGTGATATTTAAATCCTAATTAGGGTTACCTCTTCCACGTGTCAAACCCTAATTATAAAAACATCCAATGGGTAGCAAATCAATTAAAAGCCTTAAACACCAAATATCACAAATAAACTTAATTGCATTGCCAAACAAGAAAATCATTGATTACACCATGAACTCAACATAAAATTCATCTCTCCTTTAGAAAAAGAGAGATTAGCCACTCATGATGTAAAATAAATCAAACAAGTAATATTCAAGCATCATCATAGTTCCAATTCCAAGATGAAACACAAAGATAAGGAAGGAAAATAATTAAAACCAAAACAATTCAATGTCTTCCCCCTTTTTAGCTTGTTCTTCACCCTTTGAAATTATCTCAAACCTCTTGATCTCCAAGTTGATCTTCTTCTCCTCAATGCTTCTTCCAAAACTCCCTAAAAACTCTTGGAATCGTAGCCTCCAAGCACACTTCAAAACCCTAGCTAACCAACCCTCAAAAATCCCATAACTTCTATTTATAAACTAGACCTAAAATAGAATTATATAGAATTTCCATAAGTCCTCTGCATCTAGCACCAGCGGTGCCACCTTGCTGTCCAATGACCAATGCGTGTGCTGTGTTAAGTGTCTAGAACTCTAGAATGTTGTCTATTCAAGAATCCTTCACTATTTTGATGATATCTTCTTCATTTGTTGTCAGAATTGGGTGATTTTTATTGTGTTGGATAGCTGACTTGAAGATTTTCACTTTTTATGTTGGCCACTTTTTTCGAATCCATCTCAATCAGCACCAAAATTAGCATCAAAGTGATGCTTGTTCACATTCACTTCACTTCGACATGATTTGCTGATTGAAAAATCAAATAAGTCAATTAGATGTAATGTCTCATCAACTATAATCATAAATCAATAAAACATGCTAAATAAGGTTCCAAAATATGTGAATTTGAGTATTAAAATATAGTATATTATAGACTCATCATTTTCTAAGCTAATCAGAAACTTTTATAACTTGTTGGTTTTCAAAGCTCACCAATGAACTTGTATACTTTTAGCAAGTTACCTACTTGCTTATCTCAATACATGAACACCAAATACTCTGCTTATGTTACCAAATACTAAAAAAAGTGTACAGATTAATGCCTCTTACTTAGGTAGACTTGTACATAAATTCAAAACTTTAAGTAAATGAATAAGCAATATGAGTAAAAGATTCAAACTCCTTGATTGAGTAGCGATTTAGACTTTGAAAGCTCTGACAGAGTTGTAGCTGTTGGAGTTGAACTTTGAAAGAAGATTTTAAATGCTCAAAACTTTAGCTTCTTTATACTTTTGTATATTCAATATGTTCTATATATTTTCTGTTGCATTTGAACTCCTGTTTTATAGGGTTAGAGAGATTTTTCAGTTGGTGACTGTGGTAGACTTTCAAATGTTCAAAAATGTTTTTCTTCACCTTACATTTTGTCTCACATCTGACTTTGTAGCAATCTAGTATTGGTCTATACCTTTGTTGCTGACTTTTCTTAACTTTCACATGAGTATCGGATGCTCTAAAGCAACTTCTTCGGTTACTCTGAAGTGACGAGTGAACAACCATATCCTTTGAATGATCTTGGATACTCTAATTGATTCTCCAAAATGATTGTAAACCTTCTTAATTGAGACAGATCTTTGTAAAGAAGAGTTTGGATTTTTTGAACTTTTGATGCTTCAAAAAAGAGTGACTCTGAAGTATTGTTTGACAACTCCAAAGTCAGGTTACTGACTCCAAAGTTTGTTTACTAACTTCAAAGATTGCTTGCTTACTTTGAAGCATATTTTGATATCTCTAAAGCAGGTCTGATTGATTCTGAAGCATAATTGCATGATTTCAAAGCATGTCTTCATGACTCCAAAGCATATCTTATTTACTCTGAAACGTGTTTGATTAACTCAGAAGTGTATCTTTATAACTCTGAAGCTTGCCTGATTAACTTCAAAGTATGTCTTGTTGATTCCGAAGTATACTATGATAACTCCAAGACTTACATGACAACTCTGGAACATACTATGATGATTCTGAAGCTTTCCTATTGGCTCTGAAGTGTGCTATGATGACTTCGAAACTTGTCTTTTATTTTTGAAGCTTGCTATGATGACTCTAAAACTTTTCTATTAGTTCTGAAGTATGTTGTGATTCTAAAGCTTATTTGTTGACTTTGAAGTATGCTTATAACGACTCCAAAGCATGTTGTGACGACTCCGAAGCTTGTCTTGGTTTAACTCCAAAGCTTTCCAATTAACTCCAAAGCACGTCTTGATGTCTCCAAAGACATTCCTATTGGCTTCAAAGCTTACTTTAAAGACTTTTAAGATCTCTATTTTCTTATTTTAAGTATATATAAAATTTATATACTTATTTTTCATGAGCATTAACTTGGTTTCTTCCTTTGGTCATTATGAGGATTATTCTCAAATTAAGTATGGGATAATATTTCTGCAATATGCTTGAGAAAAAATTGTTAGTACCTTAATATTTCACTCATGTCTTTGCTCATCATCAAAATTTTCTTAGTTAAGAATGTTCATCATCAAAAATAACTAGATAGAATGATCAACTGGCTATTGTCTATTCGCCCTTGCTGATTTGAGCATTATGGCGCTCAATTGGGCATTGTGGCTCTTACTCCCTATTTGTGACTTGTATGGGTGATCAATTAGCACTCAATTTCCTCCTCTAAGTTGTTGTTTTCCAATTCTTCTTGATTATTTTGGACATCAAATAGAGTGATTAAACGTGTTGAACACAAGTTAAAAATTCATGTTATGAAAGACTTACAATAAATAACATAGAACTAATGCACTAGTGTAAAGTAACTACAAGAACAAGAAAGCAACAAATTTCAAATAATTCAAAGAAGGTTAAAGAAAAGAGAATCTAGAAACTTGGGTTGCCTTCTAAGAAGCACTTAATTTATTATCTCAGTTTGATTGTGGTCTTCTTCACACTTCATCTTTGAAGTAGATGATGTCCCCACTTTTTCTTTCATGCTCATAATAATGCTTGATCCATTGCCCATTCACTTTAAACATTCTGCCAACTTGAGTCTTCAATTCCATAGCTCCATGAGGAAATACCTTGTTCATGATAAAGGGTCTAAACCATCTTGATTTCAGTTTTCTAGGGAACAGCTTCAGCTAAAAGTTAAAGAGTAAAACCTATTGACCTAGTTTGAATTCTCTTTGTAGAATGAGTGTAATGCTTAGGGTGTTAAAAAGGGAGAAAATTTTGTTATTAGTTTATAATTTTCATTTGGGATAATATGCATGTGAATTTATGAAGTTGTGAGGTAAATGGTTATGAAATTTAAGGTATAGAATGAGTAAATAGCCTTAGCTCCATTTATGAGAGAGGAATAATTGTGCATTTTTTGTATAGTTATACATTGGGATATAATTGAGGTTAATAGTGATTATATTAATGTGGAGAAATGAGCACTAAAAATATAAGAGAAAGGGAGGAAGAATAGAGGAAGAAAATCAACAAAATGGGGCAACATTTTTGGGGCTACGACACCCAAATCTAGTACTACGGCACCATTTTGGGAAGGTGAGACAAAGGGCAACAGTGGATTCTAGCGTCGTAGTTGCATTTTGCTTAGGAGGGATGAAGGGTAGCAGCAGATTCTAGTGTCGCGGCGCTAAAAATTGAGTCATGGCACCATTTTGCTAAAGGGGTGTTTGGGCGACCAACAGGAACTGGCACCGTGGCACCAAATTTCTGAGTCGCAGCACCGGTGTGGTATGTTGGCAGAGCATGATTTTTAAAAGGGCTAGGCCCTTCTTTCTTCCCCATTCGAATGTTCCTTTAATCCTTCTTGCCCCAACTCATTTCCTAGCCCTCTTTGCCCATGGTTTTGGTCATTTTAGCTAGAATCCATGTGAGTTTAAGTGTGAAAAAACCATTCCCTATGGATTTAAACCTAAACCCATCCATTTGGATGGTGAAAGAAGAAGGAAATTTTGGTTTTGCTGCACATGGTGAACTTGGCATGGTGAGGTTGGATTCATGCTCTGAGATGGAAACCATGTTTGGATTTACAGGTAAGTTTGTTATCGACCATTAAATTCATGATTTTGGGCTACTAGGGTTCCGTAAATAGTACTTTTGGGGAAGATAATAGGGTTTTATTGTTAAAATCATGGAGAAAATGATCTATTCATGCTTAATGATATTTTGAAACTTAATTAAGCATGAGAATTGATGATTTTGTTAAACTAGGGTTTCATGCTAGTAGTGAACAGTGAAAATTGGGGGATTTCCTATTATATGCATAAATTGTATGGGGGAATGGTTATTTAATGAATTGTAGTATTTTTAAAGTGATTTAGGCATGAAAAATTATGAATTTTAAATTATAGTGATATATTCCATAGAGGCAGTACAAAAGAGATCGACAGAGGCCAACAAAGTTTTTTGATAGAGGAGAGGTTACAACAACAGAGGTCTGTCGCTATAACGGTCCAAAATCCAAGTGGTGTTCTAATGACTAGTCTTCAATGGTTTTCTTCCAAATAGCCAAAAACCTCTTTGAAACTTATAAATACAAACTTCATTGAAAAGAAAGGGGATTCTTATGTTGGTCCCATTCAAATTGTGGCTCAAGAGGGAGATGAATTGGGCCTTTAAAAATTTTGGCCAACATAAAAATTAAAGTTCTGAAAGAATGGAAAATAGATCACACAACACAGGACAATGGTATTTTTATAATGGTTTGGCCCAACATGGCATGTACTCCACTCTCTAAGTCAGCATCACTTACTGCACTCAAGTTCCATTAATCACCTATTGGTTTTACAAGCTCACCAACAAACATTACACATGTTGGTTTCCAAACTCACCAACAAACTTATGAAAGTGTTGGTTTCCAAGCTCACCAACAAACTTTTACAATCATTGGTTTCTGTGCTAACCAACAAACTTATACACAATCAGTAAGCCCCTTGTTTGTTGTATCAAACATAGAACTTTGTACAATAAAAATGCTTCTTACATAAGCTGATTTGTATAGAAATAAAAGTGTAACAGAAATAAATATTTAGCAACAAACGCAGAGAATATCAAACTTTGAAAAGTTATTATAGAGGATGTTCTTTGAATGTAGATGGCTTTT
>JAYJMB010006660.1:0-10842 GCA_036873735.1 Pouteria campechiana | reverse complement strand
ATGCTTCGAACCTCACCCAACCATTCTAAGCTAAAGAGAAGCAAACTTGCTTAAATTTCAAGATATTGTAACCAACAGTAGATTCAACAGAGAGAGAAAAGCAGCTCAGTCTTAAGTTAAACTACAAAAATGTAAATGATAGAATCCTAAAAACAATAGACTGGGAGCATGTAGGTTCATGATCCAGTTCACAATGTGCCTAAAAGGAACAAATGGGTGATGGCGAGAAATATCCAAACACAAACAGAGAAAACAGTATGAAGCACATTGAAGAAGAAATTGATTACAAGCTTGAAACTTTCATAATGCTCCAACTCCCAAAACATACCCAGTTGATGATTCTACCATAGGGGAGGGAGAAGAAGAATGGTGGCGGCGTCGCAAGCTCGTAGCAGCCAGAGGGGAGAGAGAAGAAGGGGGGCGTATTGGGCCTTCTACTATTGGGCCCAACATGACCTCTCAGTAGCGAAGCTGCTTTCCCAAGTAGACCTAGAAATCAAGTCCAAGTCGGCAGCAGCTCGCTGCGATTTCCTGGCAGCGATTTGAAGAGGATTTAATCAATATCTATTGGTTCACATTTTCCCAATTCTAGTTTATATTATGAGGCATTCATCCGTGGTTCTAGTGGACCACATGTGAAGCCAGGGGACGCATTTATACGGATCCCTTTTTGGATCCAAGGCTTAAATGCTCATTCCTCATTACCCTCTACCGAATCCTCTCGTCGTAAGGATTGCGCCTACCTGGACTGTGTAACAACTCCTTATGACTTTTATATACTCTCTCCTAAGGTCCCATTACTAACTTTGAGCATCCATGACTACCTAGCTAGGGTTCTTTCCATCCAGGGAGTCATTCAAGAGTCATTTGGGCGTGACCCAGACACTTCCAATATGGACCAATCGCTCAATCCTTTCTGTAAAAAGCTGTCTGCTATCATGCCCACGTAAGTCAACTTGTAAGGTTCTTTCTCTATTACTTTCAATCGAAATTTTCTCCTTCCTTCATGCTGGACCTGTAATGCCCACTCCGTTAATGATTAAGCTATAGATAATTTGTTGATTAATCAAGATTTAATTATTAATTCTGACGACCAACAAAGATTGCCTCAATTTGAATTGTAAATGAAGAAAGGGGCGACATGTAAAATGAGATCTTGATCTTCATTCACCAAATGAACCATTAACGTAATCATATTGTTGAGTATAAATTATTTATCTTTGCTAATGTTTGGATGATCAATTTAGTTTGTCAAGAACGTCCAAAAAGATTTTATGATTCTATGGTAAATAATGGTGCCAATTTTGACCTAAACTAAATTATAATAAAAAAAAATTTGTATGCATATCTTATATACATTGAAAATTTTCAATGCGCAGAATCCAAATCATGAAAAAGAAAAGATTATCAAAAACATTTTTATACAAAGTTTTGTCTGAAATACTAGAAGAGTGTCATGCTATCTTAGTTGAAAGCCAAATAAAATTGATAAAAACTAAAAACAAAACTAAATTTTTTGCAAAAAGTTTATCATAATATATATGTATATATAAAGATATGAGAATTTAGAACTTGACGAACAAAATCAATAATCAAATAGACTTTTTTTTTGTGAAAGATATAATCAAAATAGTAAAAGAGCGGCAAGTTAACTACAGATCTGAAACACACATGATGAGAATGGATATAGAATTTTATACATTAACAACGGTTAACATGCAAGGGAAGGTCAAATTAGGAATCCTAACTTGTAACACCTGGGAGTGTTAATTTATGGATCATTTTTAAAAAATAGTTCATAAATTTAGCAAATTGAAAATTTGAGGGTATGCATGAACATTTGTGGAGATTGGGATGAAATGGTTTAACTGTATATAATGTGCACAAGAATTAAATATGATTATGTCTATTATGTGCAATAATTATATGATTTAAATTGTAATTGTTAAACCCAAATGTTGGGTATTTTGATGATTGATTAATGAACAATTTGTGATTTTAATACATGAGAAAATGCATGAAAAGTTTGAAATATTTTATGACATGATGCATAATTTATGATGAAAATTAATATGTATATGTTTCAATAATTACATGTTGTTACTTCTAATTATGGGCAACCAAGACTATTTTGATCGTTCCAATGAGATTTTTGACAAACGACAAATTAAAATGTCACGACAAACAGATCAAACACGCTTGAGATGACAGTCAGGTTCATCCATCCAAAGGAAGACTTCCAGCAGCCTTTCATCTGTTCAACCAAACAGCTTCAACTTTATTTGTCAATTACACACTAGCCATATTTTCCCAGAATGACTTAAAAAACCTTCCCTCTCTCTCTCTCTCCCCCTCACACACACACACAAACACATGTCGAGGTAGAGGTAACAATTATTGGCACAACAGCTGTAAAACCAAGTACAAACAGCATCAAAGGGAGGAGAAAATTGGCACACCAGGAAGAGTGACACGGGCTTCCACGACGAACATATTGCCGGAGACATACTCAGAGGAGTCATGGATCAGATACCGAACAAGTGATGTCAATGCAGGATCAGATGTGCCATAAGTTCTCAGAGGGAGAGTTTTGAAGGCAACATCTTTGATCCATTCTTTCTCCATAAGGCGCTCAGTTATCTCTGATTTGAACAGTCCAGGCGATATCGGGTTTACTCTAATGTTATGCACTCCAAGTTCCAAAGCCATTACCTGTTGTTCCAAACACACCAAGTTTCAGCAATAATAACCATTAAAAGAAGAACTTCAAGCATCAACAGTTAGTGAATCACAAACTAATAAGATGGAAAACACGATGCTTGTAGTTTAAAACTATGCACAATCAAACACAAACTATGCACAAAATCCTAAGATAACCATGGAATCCCATTCAAACTATGCATGACTCTGCTAGAAATCAATTAGCAAATGAAACCAGTTAATTGGTTGGGCAACACATACCCTGGTCATGGTGTTCACACCAGCCTTTGATACAGAATAGGCAAGTCCTCCAGGTGACTGTCCACAATTAAGCCCCGCAATAGATGCAATATTGATTATTGATTCCTTCTGTTTTGTGTCACGCATGAGCTCACAGACATATTTGGATACTAACCAGGATCCTGTTAGATTGGTCTTGATGATCGAATTCCATTCATCCTCAGACAAACCTAGTGGGGAATGCACACTGCCTGCATAACAAGGTTCATCATGTTTAAACTTTTGCCATTGGAAGATAGCATCGTAATTAGATATGCATAAAGTAAATAAAATAATGCTCAACCAGGAAAGTCCCCAGCCATCATGCAGGGAAGCAATAGATAATCAGCCAAACATGAGATAAGTATCTTTACCGTCATGGCTGCAGCAAGAGGAGGAGCATTTTTCCCGTGACACTGTAGCAGAAAGTGTATTTAAAAGATAAAATAATAAAATAGATAGATCATAATTGAGAATATATTTTAAAAGTTAGAAGAATAATTGAAAATAGGACTAAAAATTATAAATGTGCAGGACTAAATGATTAAAAATATAATAATAATGATTAGAAAATAAGATTAATAATTGAACAAAGAAAAAATGTAAGATATAGACATCTAGATTAAGCAGGGGTGTATTATATAGACATCTAAATCCATGCCATCGATCCTACTCAACGAGATCATGTGCAGAGGTTGCTAAGATATTCCTTTTTTATATTATTAATTTTGTTGGTAAGTCATCCAGCAACTTGCTGATTTTAAACTTTCATATCAGTACCATTAAACTATGTAAAATCTGTTGCCGTTTCACAATCCTTACCATCAATGTTGGATGATGGATATGATGTAATGTTGTATTGAGTGGACCCAATTGAAGTTCCGTGCTGCTCACAATCCTTCTGTTCTGTTTAGTTGCGCATTTAGGAAGTTGGAAAGTGCTTTTAGGGAGCGAAAACGCACTTCTAAGGTGTTTAGTTGAAAATCTAAACGCATTTTGATGCACCACAAAAGCTGAAATAATGTGGTCCACTCTTCATGGTTTTCTTGCATTAAGACAATATTACCCATCTTCCTCTCTTTTAAAAAATAATACCGTAGGTATATAAAATTATATTCAAATATTTAGATATAATATAAATATTGTTATCCATCAAAGTTTCACTTACTTTCTGACTAATAAGTTTTTTTACTTATTTCTATCAATATTATTTTTAAATTACAAAAATATTTTTTATTTTTTCTAATTCTTTCTTTATATTTTAATGTTTATTTTTAATTAATAAGAAATAAATCTCATATATATGAAAAGGAATATTTTATAAATGTAAATTATTTTAAAAAATATAGTAGGAATCATTTTTCTCCACAAAATGACATTATAGATATTTAGTGTGTAGCTTATATTCTATGTAAAAATTTTATCACAACTTAGATTCTTGGATATATATAATTTTATCATCTATGTATATTAATATTAAAAATATCAAGTATTTTTCTTTTTCTAAACTAATAATATATATTAAAAATATTTTATTAGTAGAACTTATTTTAATTTTTATAATTTTATTTGCATAATTCTTTTAAATATAACTAGTGATGGAGTTAAAACATAATTTTTTTGTCCTTTTTTGTCATTTGCATAATAAAAGTACTTTCATCATATTATAGTCAAATAAATATATAATGCTAAAAGTACTTTTACTTCAAGTATTTTTTACTAAAGTTCTATTGTAAAGAGTACTTTCTTAAAAAAAGTACTTAATTTCATAGCGGGGTTAGATGAAGCCGAAGTAATGTGTTCGTAGCCAAAACTAAACCAACACACAACTTCAATTGCTACTATGCAATGCATGGGGAATTTTGTAGTTTAGCAAAGCCATAACTAGCTAGTTGTTTTCAACTTGACAAAATGGTATGCTTCAATTTATTTGGGTTATGGGTGCAACTTAGGTCAACCCTAACACTAACCAAAACCCAACCCTAATTTAAAAATCTTGACCCTAACTTTAACCCAATAGGTCAGCTTTGGGTTAAATTCGGGTTATATAAAGAAGTAAAAAAGTGATATTTTTAGTAATGGTTCTCAACTGCATTTGTATTTTAAAAGCAACATAATTGCAAATTGAATCAACTATCTTAAATTATATTGAAAAATGCATCCAAATCAAGCATTTTTGGTAATATACAGAATTCATTATAGAAGATAAAAGAAGAAAACAAAAACATTAAAATAATTTTTTAAGATAACATGTTAACTCAATATGACCAGTCAAAATTATTCCTTCCCCATAAGAGTCACACTAAGTCCCCCGTGCACGACCCAACATTTGCATTACATAGTTGTTGATCTTCTCATAATTTTGAAGCATGGGCTTTTGCATCAGGTAAATAATCAACTTTATTGCCAAAGGAAAAGATTACAACAAGAAAAGAAAAGAAAAAAAATAAATAAAGGCTACTCAAAAGCTATATGAGACTAAACACAAAGCAATGTAGATAGCATCCTAAGAAAAAATTGAAGAGAACACTTTGAAACAACGGACCTTTATGATAACACTAAGAAAGTCTATTTTGATAGATGAAACTTTCAATTTCCTTTCATCATTTCTTCTTTCCTTTTCTTCAATTTTTCACATGTAAACAAGACTTCTAATTCCTTTCTTCATTTCTTGGCATAGACATGAGACTTCTAATTCCAAAACTTACTACCATTAGGTGCCCTTCATATTAAATCTCTCTCTCTCTCTCATTTACTTTCTTCTCTTCCCATATAACTAAGACTTCTATAATTTGACTCTCTCTCTCTCTCATTTCCTCTTCTTCTCTTCCCATATAAATGAGATTTCTAAAATTTGATAGACTCTAGAATACTCTCTTTCGAGGTTATCAAACCATTCCACAAACTTACTACTATTGACTACCCTTCAAATTAAACGAATAATAATAAGAAAAAAAATCAACTTATTACTTTTTGCTTTAGAAATAAACATGAATAAGGGGACCATAAGAGGGAAACCATTTGGCTTCTGGCCACAACTATCTCCCATTAGTAAAGTTATCCCCATTATCTCAAAAGAAGGCCATACGACTTCCACTTACTCAGTCAAACTTGAATATGGGTAATGGCACATAGTTAAAATTAAGATGTCCTAAAGTTGCAACATTCTCATTCAAGCTTTTAAGACTAGAGTGCCAATCAATTTTGCACATAGTTAAAATTTAAATTTCTTACTGATTCTAGAGGAGTGCTAAGGAAAGCAGAAATCTCATATCTTCTTATTTAAACAAATCCAGATAAAACATTTAAAGGATAATATACTCAAATCTACCATAAAGCATCAACAACATTCACCACAAATCTCCAACATCAACCATATCTCCACTAACTACATTAGTGTCAAATGAAAATTAAAAATTAACCAAATACGAGAAAATGAAATGGGTTTAGGGCTGTTTTGGTTTGTTGGCAATAGTAGCAGTGGGAGTTGGCCATTGGCAACAACAAGGGATGGGAGTAGTAGCAACAAGGGTTGGTCATTTGCAGGAATAGTAGCAATAAGGATGACAAATGACTTGAGAGAAATGAATGGATGGGTAGCAACACTATGGTAACAACCAAAAATTTCAAAGGAGTTGGGTCACATTGCCAAAAAATGGGTTTTGTCACTCGACGCTCATCGGATGGGACTGAAATGTCAACTGCTGAGAGGGAGGAGGTTGGGTTTCACCGGAATGGAAGGAGATGGAGAAGACAAATGGTTTTTGCCAAATGGAAAGCTAAATACCTAAATATGTTTCACAGATGGCTTTATTTGAACGATGATGGAAATGAAGCAGAGGACTGAGGACCAGAGGCAACCGGCAGGGATGGGGAGCAGCGACAGCGAACGTCGGACAGTGCGCTTGCAGGCTTGCACTCGACAGGGGATGCGTCAGGCACTAGCCAGGGGGAATGGGGGTTGAGGCAATGCGAGGAATGGGAATGGTTAGGGTTTATATATATATATATATATATACTTGCATTTGCTATAATAATTTGGGTGGGTTTAGGTTGGGTTGCTACCAACCTAAAACTGTTTACACTGTAATTTGGGTTTAGGTTCAGCCAGAATTAAAAAACCCAAAATTCAAAAAAAAATGTATCCAAAACCTAAAAAGGTTTGGGATGGGTCAGGTTGGTTTGGGGTAAGACAACCCAAGTTGTGCCATTTGGGCCTTCTATGAAGCAAACCTGTAGTGTACTTTATTAAAAACGTCCTAGAAGAGATTTATAGTAATGGATTGTTGTGCATTGCTTCGTGTATCAACATTAATCAACTGTTTTGGTGTCTTTCCTTGTTGCATTCACTCTTTCAACACTTCTTAATGAATGACAAAAACAAGATAAAAAGCAGTAAGAGAGATGTATCACAAGTAGGATTCTAAGTTTGGAACAATTTGATCTTAGAAAATTCAGGTGCAATAGACAAATCTAGCTAAGTAGTAAAGTCACTCATGAAAGTGTCAGTACAAGAGGCACCTCATAATGACTTATCATAGTTCAAACTTGAACCTTTGATTTCAAATCATATTGGTTTCTAGATCAAATCCCTTATCAATCGAGCTACTAGCTTGGTTGGTAAGATAGTTCTAAAAAACCAATATGACTTGAGATGTAATAAGTTAAGAATCTTTGGCACTAGAGAGTTAGCCCAAAGGGGCAAAGAAATGTGGACTTTGCATGCCAATAACATTTGGTGGGCCCAAAGATGAAACATCTTTGCATTCCAATATCATCCAACAAAATTTACAAAAAATGATTTCACTAGGAAAACTTCAAAAATCAAATTCTAGCTACAATAAAACACCATAGCACAAAATACTCAAATTCTAACAAGTAGTAAACAAAAACCAACAATAATCACCCGTGCTAAAGCAAAATTTTCCATCACTAATCAAAGCAAGCAGGGAAAAGGAATTCAATCGTCAAATAGTAGTTAGATTAGTTCACTTGAGAAAATCAAAATCTCCATAATCAAATTCAAAATACCCCTCACTCCAGCATTGTTAACCAACGCATCGATCTGGCCGAACGCATCCCACACCTTCCGTACATGCTCAGCGATGATAGCTCTAGAGGTGGCGATGTCCAATTCCAGCGTGATGCATCTGGCCTCGGAAATGGCCGTGTCCGCCGAGGTGGATGAAGAACTCAAGCAGTGTATTTCGTTGCAGAGAGACTTTAAATGGTCAATTCTTCGAGCAGCAGCAATGATTTTGCAGTTGGCCTTTGCGAAATCAAGGCAAAATCCACAACCGAGGCTGAAGGAGGAGCCTGTCACCATCACCACCTTACTGTCGAGCCGCTGCCATGGCTCCGCAGACAGTTGTTTGCCTTGTCCGTCCACCATTACTACTCACCACTTCCTTCTCTATTTCTTCCTAAGGATAGGTCTATTTATAGGGGGAAGCTGAGAAAATCATAATTCGAAAGCCAATCTAGATTTGGCAACGAGTCAACGTCAAAAGTACAGCTTCCCCAGACATCGTATAGCTTTTTCCTTCAACACAGCCCCATTGTTTTTTATCTCCATCGTAAACATATGGTAATGGGAAAAGATGTAGTAAAAGTAAGAATAAAAAAGAAAATATTTAAGAGGTTGCATAAAAGGAAAGAATAAAGACAAAAGGAGCAGAGAAAAGATTTCCCACCCCTTTTCCTCCTTCCCAAACGGGGGTAAGGGGACATGGTTGGGTTCAAAATGGTGTGGTTGGTTGTGCACTATAACAAAAAGGGTATTGTGAAAGATAAAATAATAAAATAGATAGTGTATAAGTGAGTATGTATTTAAAAAGTTAGAAGAATAATTGAAAACTTATCAATGTCTAACAAACATAAATATATAAATTAATGATTAAAAATATAATAATAATGATTAAAAAATAAGATTAATAATTAAATAATGAAAGAATGGAAGACATATTTAGATTAAGCAATGGTATATTATAATTGAAAAGGTAATTTGCTTGTTGCACTTAAAGTTTCACCATATTACATATATTACCATCTGATAAGAATACAAAATATTATATTTTATTTCCTTAATACTTAATCTTTTACACTTATTTGACTCTTATATGCACTAATTATTCTTATATTTTGTTTTAGGAGACAATTCGAGTAGTTAAGTGCAAAAAGAAGTCAATTGAAGAATTTTGGACAATTTTAGCATCACTCCGTATTTTGGGCATAAATCTCTCATCCAACCTCTAATTAAGATGGTTAAATATGTTCTGGAAATAAAAGAAATTTTTTTACAACTTTTATGTTTGGAATTTTAAGAGTTAAAGACTACATCAAGGACAACTAAGCAGATAAAATATCAAAATATGTCAAAAAGGAGCTGAAGATTAAATATGGTATCACTTGTGTACCAAGTTTACCATACTTAGAGGATGATCTGGGAAAAAGTTTTACCATTAAAGTTGTAGATATCAAAGTTATCTAACTAATTCAAAAAGAATCATACAATTCCAAGTTGAAATGAGGAAACTATGATCAAAATAGTGAACATATGTTTGGTTGGCAGTAGAACCGGCACTCAAGCGCCCGAATCACATAGAGTAGCAAGAATGGGCAGCGATTTGAGCGCTCAAGCACCCAACCTAGCACTTAGGTGCGCAATTCCAGCCAATATTATTTGAATTCTGCAGAAATTTTTATTTTGCATATTTTAATTCCTTATGAATAGCAGTTTCCAAGGATTTTTGCCAGTCCTTTTTGCTAGGGTTTGGAGAAGACTTTTTAGCGGCTTTCAACAAAGAATCTTCTTTTTCTCTCTTTTATTTTTATTTTCTTTATGATATCAAGGCCTTGCATGGCTAAACTTTTATTCTTGGTTTAAGGAGACAGAAGCCTTATAATCGATATACTGTGAGATCTAGTTTGATTTAATTATTCAATTTATACTTTGAGTATTGAGTGTTCTTCTTTGTTCATGATTATGATTATTATACTTAATTACTAGGAGGCCTACTAGTTTATTTTTCAGTGCAATCTATTGCTAGATTAGATATCAAATCCATAATCATTTGATCCCTCTAATTTATGAAGCAACTAAGGTTTAATAATCTGTTGTTGTTGCAATTATTAAATCTTAAGGAGAATATTTGACTAAATTAAAAGCAACTGCTGATGCTTATATTGTTTAGCTTCACCAATCTTTACAAATCTTAAGGCTGCTATTAGATTAAAACTTTAGCACTGGTCCGAAGTAATTTAGTAGTTAGGGTTAATTAGAATATTATTTTCTAATTAACTATGTTGAAGGAGAGATAGAAAAATTAATTTCAATAATAAATATTTAAAGTATGAATTGATTTATAATTACATCAATGATCAGTTACAAGATTCTGATGGTGGATGTTGAGTTGAACTAAGATTTTTTTCTCTGATAGATTTCCTTCACAACATTGCTCTTATTATATTCAAAACACCCCCCTTTCTTGTTTACATTGGATAAAACTAAAATAGATACTCCTTGTGGGATCAACCCTTATTCACACTCTTATGGGTAATTAAATTGGAGTAAGTTTTAAATTTGGTTGCCTACGACACCATACCATCATCTAAATAATGATATGTAATAAAAGATAATAATTAAAGGTAAAATAAATAAAGATAAAATTGTAGGTCTTTTTATAAAAAGAATGAATAAAAGATAATAATTAAAGGTAAAATAAATAAAGATAAAATTGTAGGTCTTTTTATAAAAAGAATGATTAAAAATATACAAGTAATAATGAAAAAAAAGATTGTAAGGTAATTAAGATACAAAATTACCTTAAAGGGTGGTCCTCATTACCTAACTCCTATCTAGCA
>JAYJMB010006658.1:0-10844 GCA_036873735.1 Pouteria campechiana | reverse complement strand
GCAATTGAGAGAGAGCGAGAGAGAGAGAGCGAGAGAGAGAGAGAGAGAGAGAGAGAGAGCTGAGGGGGCAAGGAATGGGACAGGGAAGCCTGCTTTTTAGTAAAAGAAGCGAAGGGGTTCGTCGCAAATCGCGATGGACAATATTTTCTCAGCCTTAGATTTCGTGGGCTGCATGTGGCCTAGGTTTGCAAAGAATTAAAAATATCCTTTATAAAACCAATCAAAGTCAATTGAGGTTTATCATAATTTGACGTCCTGGAAATAAAATGTACGAAATTGCAACAAAAAATTGCAATGCATAAATTGATTAAAACATTTAATTTATCGGATATTTATAGAAAAATTAAATACTTGCTAATCTCAGTAGATAATTCCTCTATTGAAATTTGACCTTGATTAGTTTAGTTTAATCTCAGTAGCTAATTTGACCTCTATTGAAATTTGACCTTGATTAGTTTAGTTTAATCTCAGTAGCTAATTTGACATCTATTGAAAAAGTCATTCAGGGATCATGGGTCATGATTCATGCTGCCGCCCAACTTGTTTTTTCAAATGGGATGGAGTTTTATTTGAATAATTCCCTACCCACATAGTTATAGCCCTAGTTCTTTCCTACTGCTCTTTGTTTTTGTATGATGTGTCTTCCATTTGTCAAATGAATTTAAAAATAAAAAATAAAAAATAGGTACACCGTTGGTCGTGCAATCCATATACTTGCACTGTTCATGGAAAAACAGGAGCTGATCAGGTAAATGCATTGCAAGGAAAGTTTCTGTGGAGATGTTTCTTTCTTGATAATGAAACACCCTCACTAGGTTCATATGAGATAAACTATTTAAGACAAAATGAGGAGAAAATATTTAAGAAAAAAGAAAAGAAATCTATACACAGAGAGAGAGAGAGAGAATAATGTCAATAAAACAAAAAGTAATATGATATATGAAACAAATATGGAATATAAACTTTTTAAATAAAAATAAAAGTAATGAGCAAAAATATGAATAATAACAATGAAAAGTTGTAACTAAAACGACGAATACAAAGAAGAAGATTCAAAAATTAAAGTTCTCAACCTTGTAATTAAAACATACTATGAAATTGAGTGAGAAAACTTAAATAATAATCGGTACGTCCATTCCACATTCCACTGCGATGGATGATGAATTGTGCATCGCGATGAAAGAAAAAAGATTTATGAACGAAGCAAGAGAAAGGAGCAAAGTCAAAGTCGTTGATGTTACGGATTTTCAATTAATCGTTTTGGCGTCTTCGGATTCGGTTTCCGAAGCGGAAGTGACCGTTGGAGTCAGTCGGAAGTCGAGACAACATGCATACAGCTCTGTACGCTTGCGATGCACCCAAATGATGTACAACAACAATGGCATGTGGGGCTCAATAATATATTTCTAAGGATCTACACCGTCCATATAAAAACAACAAAAAATCTGATTACACGTATAAAAATCGCTAGTACAATAATGTAATAATCAAATTATTTTAATTTTTCCTCTTGCATCTTGGCCCTTCTTTAGGTTTACCTAGATGGGATGTGGCTGCACCAAGAAATTCGGCCAAAGGCATCAAAATGAGTTCATATGACAAAATTTTCCTCTTCACGTTTAAGCATCAAAATTATCTTTTTAAATTACTTATAATTAGCTTTTTATACAAAAAATGCTACACCGAACATGATAAAAAAAATATTGGAATATTTTGGATAGAAATCCAACAAACAACCCAAGTCTTAAAAATATGAATCATTGGAGAAGGGAGAGGAAAATGGAATTGAGGCCAAAGCATCTAAATCGGCCATGCATTTGTATGAGTATTTGATCGAGGTCAATCATCAATGTATTAAAACAATGAAGAGAAAAAGAAAAGGATGAGAAAACGTGAAACCCACTCTCTTTCTCCTCTATTGAAAAAAAATAATAATAGTCGTAAAAATAAGGAAATCCTCATTTTGTGCGCCACAAGAATTCCGGGTCAATGTCTTCATATTTTAATTTCTTGGTTTGCGTCCAGATTTGGATATTTCTTGGGTAGAATCTAGTTAAAATATTAAGGTAATTTTGTCCAGGTTAATGTAATGTTTCCAAGTTGGCCAAGAGACATGGCTAGCAAAGGGCAGACCATGTGAAATAAACGATTAGGGAAGGACAGCTAAACGAATCAGCTGTGAGAAATGTGTGCCACATAGTGATAAAAAGTATATGCATGTGTGTAGCTTGTTTTTGGGGAACACGCAATGAGAAATTTGCAAGAAAAGGAAAATTTAGCTTACTTTAAAAAAAAAATGGTTAAAAGGGCCTTTTTCTTTATCTCTGGCTTTTTCCCTGTTGGGAGCCAATGTACACATTAGTGCCAACAGCACTAAAAATGTACACACATCCCTACCAAGCTGGCCCATAAAAAAGGAGATTATTACAGCTGTTTAGGAACAATCGGATAGCTGTAAGAGGTTATCCAACTAATTGCAATGCAGACTACTTTCTGCCCCAAGAATGGAGTGAAATGCCTTCGTTTTAGAGTAAGTTGGTACGCAATAAAAAAAAAAAAAGGACCTTTAATTTCCTAGTTGTTGATGATATTAGATTTTAATTCAATGAGAGCGTTGGAACCCATTTTTTGTTGGGCCTCTGGTGATAGTTTGATGTCTAAGTCTATCACAGTCTTTAACACTATCTACCTAATTAAAATACTTAAAATTATTTCAATTAGAGACCTATATAAGGCGGACCATTTAACAATGTATAAAATTATGCGTGAAATGTGAAGCTCACTTAAATCAGTTATAGATATACGCATACAATAAATATTACTTTTTTCTAATAAAGAAAAATAACATTAATAAGCAGAAACTACAGGGCAAGAAAAGTATGAATGAATTGAATGCTTTAATAAAATTCGATGTGTTAATTTTTAATTATTCCGGCAATTAGCACTTTAGTGGATCAGCAATAAGCTTGGGTAGAGGGCAGTAGCAAACAAAAATTTACCAAGCGAAAAAAGAAACGAAAAAACAAAAAACTGCAATTCATGGCTCTTCCGTTAGAATCGGTTCTATTAAAACCTCTTCTTTTTAGGCGTATTAAAATAATCTGACCAAAAATACTTCATCCATCGTTCTTGCCATTATTTATTTAAAAATGGTATGTAAAATCACTTTAATCGGAAATTTTTGTGAGTCACTCACAATGTGAAAATTCTAATGGGTTTATATTTATTTTTAAATGGGTCTGATTTTGTAGTTCACCTGATTATTCTATCGAGATAATTTTTATGCTTCTGGCTGGAAAAAAAAAGGTATTGATAGATAAGTCGAATTTTATTAGATTGGGTCAGTATTTCCAGACTAGAAAGGGGCTGCAACTAAACATCAGCAGTTGGATATGTTTTAGAGATATAACAAGACAAAAAGAGGAACAACAAAACAAAAGATGGGATAAAGTGTATATTGTTGGAATGAATCAAATAATTTATTTTTATAATGTTCTTACTTAATTACACTTATTGTGTGTATATCAAAAATTGCATATTCATATCCCAAATCATAAATCATTCTAATTATATCTTTACAATTGAATAAAATACTTGATTAAAAGAAAAAATATAATTCATTTAAAGACTCAAAAATAAAACACACTTTCTTTTGAAATAAATATGTATTGTCTTTTGGAGTCGCTGAATACATTGCAATAGCTTTGCCTCGAGTCAATGGGCAGAGAGGGTTACACAGTTCTAGATTATGTTGCTAGACACAAAGTTAACCTAAAGAATGGATATTTTGATCCAGTTGGTTTATCCCAAAAGGAATCAAGACCGGGTGACCTCTTTTGTATTTAGATCTGAAAAAGACCAAAAAGAAAATAGATAATTGAGATTGCTCGACTGTCCTTATAATCATAGAAAGCATAGGAATGATGGGTGACTTTGACAGAATCAATTCAATGAGTCACGACTCAATGGTTCAGTAACTCGACTATCTCATATTCCTGAGAGAAGCCTAGGAAGAACAGGACTAGGCATAATGGATATTTTAACTTAGTGAGGGCTCAGCTTTCTCAATTGCCTATGAAAAGCTTAGTAAGAGTGAGACCAGAGTAACTGGGTTTGACTTAGTAAATTAAGCTTGGATGACTTAGCGAGTGACTCATTTATCTTAATTACACATGAGAAGCTTAGGAAGAATAAAACTAGGTTGACTAGATTTGATTAAATAAAGTTGTTTTGCTAGGGTTGACTAAGTAAATCATAACTCAGTGACTTAGTCCTAAACTTACATGGTTGAGTAATTGGATGACATTTTTTAATATCCCATGGAAAGCAAGAAGAAAGCGATCTTTATTTTTAGCCTATGAGAGGTTGTAGAGATAGGTTATATGGATTAAATATAATTATACTTTGAGTTAATTAAGCTTAATTATAATTAATATTAATAACTATAATTAGTATTAATCACAATTCTTAATTAGTTTAAGATGATAGATAGGGTACATGTTATCATATCCTTAATCTGATGAGTAGTCTTTCAAAGCAACTTTACCATTTATAGGGTTTAATTAGTGTTTTAATAGGTTTTAGTATTTTTTAATTATTCAAAATTATATTATCCTATTGTCCATTATGTGGGACCCACCATTATTAAAGTGTGTGTGGGACTTACATGTGTGTCATGGTAGGGTAATGACAGAATGCTCTTAGGCATCAAGAGAAATTATCAGTGGTCATTAGTGTCAAAAGAAGAACCTACCTCATAGAGAGTTCCCAAGCTTCAATCCACAGTAATTTCTATATCGGGTAAGAGAAGTGAGGAGGAATTTATAGCTTTTGAGCTCACTTGCACCTCTAGGGGCAATTTGAAAAATGACATTGGTGGCACTTCTAGGGATAATTTGGTAAATATTTTGATAGCAACGTTTGAGCTCAGTGACAATATCTTACTCTAGTGGAAATGTTTGAACTCAATGATAACGTCTAAATCTAGTGGCAACATTTGAGCCTAGTAGCAACGTCTGACCCTAGTGGCAACGTCTAAGCCCAATGGCAACATCCGATGGCAATGTTTGACCCATGTGAAAACATCCGACTCCAATGATAACATTGTCTGCCTCCGATGGCAACATTTGAGCCCGGTAGTAATGTTTAACTCTATTGGCAAGGTCTGGAACCCGATGGCAATATTTGACTCTAGTGGTGATGTTTAAGACCGATGACAACATTTGACTCCAGTGACAACATTTAAGCCTGGTGACAAACGTATGAGCCCAATGGTAATGTCTGAAACCCCGATGGCAATGTTTGAAGCCCGATAGTAATGTTTGACTTTCAGTGGCAATGTCGGTGACACCGTTTGACAACAACATTCAAGTGGAAAAGAAAAGACCCCATTTAATTTGCCTCAAACCGATATCCGATAATGCTTTGGATTGCACCGTGTTGGATTTTTTGACCTCCCATGGCTTGAAATGTATATATATATATATATATATATGGACAGCCCTGAATATGTGGCATGTCATCTGTTTGGCATTTTCAGTAAGTCAAAAATACCGTGCGTCCATCTGTCCATAATTTTCTAACTCCATTTGCATTGATGCCATTTGATTTTGTTAATGCCATTCCACGAATTTGCATAGATATGTAGCTTTACTCTAACGTGTTGGAAATATTGGATTGAAATGTCGGTTCTCGTCCATTTGACAAATATGGAATTTCCCAATGCCTGGATGCAACCTGATTTTCAGACGTCTTGATAAAACATTGCATTTACGTCCTATCTGAACGTTTTGAATTTTCAAATGAAGCTGGGCAAATGTTCTGCCCATTAAAATTCCTTGTAGCAACGCAATCTGCCTGATGCGTTGGATTTCTCTTAATCCGAGACACACTGCATCGAGACATTAATTCCATTTTCTCAGCCAAAACTATAGTCTGGTAGATGCCACATTACTTGGGATGGTATCCGTTGTCTATTATCCACCTGACATGATGATATGACGATTAATTCAGCCCAAGACTGACCGCGCTACTCTTTATTTGGAGCCATCATTGGCTGGAGTTCTTGCCTTTCAACTGCGCAGGTAAACGGCATTGTCCAGAGAATAAGCTTCATCTCAACTGCAAGGGTAAGGCCAACGTTCAGTGGATAACCTACACCCAACTGCGCAGTGCTTAACGCAATGATTCAGGCCATAGATACGGTCATAACCCTCCCATCTCCCTGATCCAGAAGATATTTTGAGCACTGCCCTTCTGAACAGCTCGTATGGCTTCAACTTCGGTTTGGCAACAAAATGTGAGAATCAGCAGCTCCAAGTGCCCGAATTCTTCACGCAAAATAATTGAATTCTGTCTTTGGCTAATAAAACATACAAGAGATATTTCAGTGTAGGTTCCCCTCACAAAAACGTAATTGATATCTCTCTTCAACCGTTAAAAGACTTGAAGAAAGAGTTAACAGCAGTTCCCCAAATGAATCTGTCCCGCTGCTTGGTCCGGAGTGCAGACACATCTCTGTTGAGCGGGCCCAACTTCAGCAGCAACTCTATCTGCGATGGAATTTCCATGGTTAAACAACGGTTCAATTGCATAATTTTAGTGGAGAATGTTCCCGACTGTGTAAACTCTATTTCTGTTTTTACCGAAAACACATCTAGACTGGGGTTTATAATTATCATGCAAGAACCTTTTAATCTAAATTTCTTTCTGCCATGGAATTTCTTAGACCCAACAAGAGAGACGATACTGGAACTGAATATCATTATCAGCAGTTGGATCATCACGGATCATAAATCCAAGGTTGGAAATGATTGGACTATGAAATTTTTTTACCGCTTATTGCTATATGTTATTAAAGTTTCTTTAAAAATTCATTAAAGGATATTGAATTTGGTTAAAGCTCGTGATCTTTAATAGGCTTTTGTTGACTTCAATATGATTTTTTATTAATGTATATAAAAATCCATTAAAGTTTATTAAAGTTCAATGGATTTTTGTAAGCACTTTAACATCATTTTTATTAAAATATATTAAAAGGTATTAAAATCAATTAATATTTGCTGAATCTTTTTATAAGCTTTCATAGGCTTTAACATATTTGCATTAAAGTCTACAAAAATTATTAAAATTTGTTAAAATTGTTCAATCATTTATAGACTTTAATGAACTTTTATTAAAGTCTTTTAAAATCATTAAATTTATGTTGTTTTTTAGAATTTAATCAATTCTCATAAGCTTCTTAAAATTTACAAAAACTAATTTAAAAATTTCATATTTTTAAATTTTAAAATCATATTTGTACTCTATATTTTGTTTAAACATATATTATATTATTAATATTTATATAAATTTTAAAAAATAATCCAAATAAAATCACAAATCACTTATTTAAAGAAAAATTTCTATATTTTGAAATTTTAAAAATATATCAAAACTACGTTCGGACTCTTATTTTGCTTAAATAGATATTACATTATTAATATTTATATAAAATTAAAAAATATAAGTGAAACCACAAATAATTTATTTAAAATTTTTCAAAAATATCTTCATATTCTTTTTCTTTTTCTCGATAGAACTCTTGTTCTAGTATACCCGTCCCGTATTTTAGCATGTTGAGCTCAAAGGGTTGTAACTTTCACCATCTTGCATATGAGATGCCGTTTTGAGCTGGTTTCAGTTTTGGTGGGAATGAATTTCAGCTGCCCGTAACTACAGCTGGGTTGAGCTTATGTTGGGTTTCAAGCCATCCAAACCTTTTTTGTTCACAGGGCTCTGAATTGAGACCATGGAGAGGTATTTATAGTTACCTTTTGATTTTTTTTCCCCTCTTTTATTGTTTTATATAGGAATGAGTAAGGAAAAAGATTGGATAATTAGATCAGAAGCCTAACTGTCTAAACGGTCGTTTAGATGGCCTGTGTGCCTATCTTCACTCTTTCCGTGGGTGGAGAGAAAACAGGCTAAAAATCTTTTATTCCAAACTCCGTTCATTATGCTTTTAGTTTTTGCAAATACATGAAATCATATAGGTGCCAATGTTTGCCCAAGTAGAAAATATTTCGAAGAAAATGGCAGTGTGGAAATAAATAAATAAAAAGAAGAAGAAGAAAAAGAAAAGTAGCAATAGCCATTAGGGAGGCAGAGTTTGAAAATGTTAGTACCTACTAAATTGAGTTATTTTCTGTAGATATTACAACTGAGGGGCTAGTTAATAACAAAGTTGGAAGATGTGAATTAATATAAAATAAATAAATAATGATATGAATAATAATAAGAATTTACCACGGTAGCAAGGAAGATGCGAAGTATTGTAAAATAAATAAATAATAAAATAACAATAAGAATTGCATGTGACAGATTCTGCGCTATTAACGTACCATGGGAGTTTTGAAGAAAATGATCTATTTCGATTTGAGAGGAAGATGAAGATTTATACATCAACACGAAGGGGTGGGGGTTTTGAAGAAAATGATCTATTTCGATTTGAGAGGAAGATGAAGATTTATACATCAACACGAAGGGGTGGGGGTTTTGAAGAAAATGAGAGATTCAGGATCAAGATTAAGAGAGTGGGAGTTTTGGAGAAAATAAGCAGTTCGGTGTGATCTACAGAATCCTTCAGTTGTTTGTTCTTATTCTCCCATCGAAGCTGTAGCTATAAGAAGGCCAGTCATTTTTTGAAATTCTACAACTGTTGATGGGACATATTAGGTTCTCGATATAAAAAAATTATAAACTTGGGTGATATAAACAAAATTATAAACTTGGGCAGTTCAATAATTTTGCCCACTTTAGTACGAGAAATTGTGAGTATGATTAGATTAAAAATATTTAGTACTCGTCAATATATGGTTACTATAATACATCACTATAATTATTTAATATTAAATTATATTAAATAATTTTGAATGGTTAAAATTTAAAATAATACATTTAGATTATTTGAGTTTTGAACATATTTAACTTATTGTAATACATAACAATTTTATGATCTAAAAGATAATTTTATTTCCGGATGTGTTTTGTTTCTAGATTTGTTTGAGTATATCATGAATATGAGTAAATCAAAGTTGTAAAACCATAAAATAAAAAGACCATGCATAAAGAAAATAAGTAATATTTCATATATAAAAATAATAAGGTAACCATTCAAATTGACTGGATACATCATGAAAATAATTTTTTTATGGATACAAAGACCGGAACATTCATAGGGAAAAGAGGGGACGATGGAGCCGGGAGAAAGCAGGGAGAAAAGGGGAGAACATTCATCGGGAGAGAGCAAAAGGGAGATTTTTCACAGCCTCTGACGACGGCATCATTTGCCAGGAAAGACACCAGTGCAGACGAGGAGAGGAGGGAAGGTGGGAGCAAATGTTCACCGGAGAAGGAAGGGAAATGAGACAGGGGGAGGAAGTTGAGTAGAGGGAAAGGGCCCGCGGGGTTACTGTGGACGACATGGAGGCTTACAGAATGAATAAGATCCACCATGATGATCCAATGAGGTATTTTCTCCACTTATTCTAATTCAAGGGTCTCTTAGTGCTATAAAATGGAAGGAGAGTATTTGCATTGAAGAGGGCAGATGCGAAAACCAAAGAATTACGAGGAAAATGTACATTTTTTTTATGGGGGTTGGATGATAGGAAACATGTGAACTGACTAAAATATAAAGACCATGACTAAAATAAATAAATAATGTTTCATATATAAAATAATAAGGTAACCATCATGCCTTTTTCATGCATTAAAATAAAAATAATAATTTAATGAATACATCATGCCTTTTTTAAATTTTTTTACAGATTATAAGATTTTTATAAGATCTAAACTGATACGGTTTTCAATATTTTAACTAAATCAATCATTATAATCACAAAGATTATTTTGATGGATTTAAATCTTACAAAAATACCATTATATATAAGTACATGGTTTATCTGAAGACATTGAATAATAATCAAAATAATATACTTACATCTTCAATTTCCTCTAATATCTCAGTAAAATTAACAAAGTTGCTCCAATTTCTCTAAAAATAACAATAATAAAACAAGCATGTTAAACTGTGGAAGCATTTTAAGTTGATTAATGTTGGAGTGAATGGAGGATGCATGAGAATATAGTCATATAATGTAGATGTAGGGAAAATACGTAAGGAATGAAGGAATAGTCGGGGCTAAAAAACATGAGTCGAAAACGTGTCAATGACGGGCATCGGTTTGATCAGAATTAGCTTAGTACAGGTAAGTATTGGTTACAAGTAGGATTAAAAGGTTGCTTTAAAAGTTTGATTTGATAATTTTTGTGCAGTCGGGTTGATGCCAAGTTAAACCTAACCTCATTTATTTAAAATATTCAATATAATTCCAACATTAACTTTTTTGTTGAAAGATTTGATGATGGGTTCCAAAACCTCACCTTTTTTGTATATACCATACTATTTAGTTAGATATAAGTCATCTATCATACTTCCCTTTACAGCTATTTTTATAATATTAAAAATAGCCTTCATTAAAAATTTAAATAGGTCATATCAAATCAAAATTCCCCGGATTGTTTGAAATGTTTTTGGATTTAAAATGATTCAAAGGCATCAATTTCACAAAAAAGCCTTTATGAAACCTTTTAGTTTTGGCCCACTTGAACCTTAAGAAATAATTCAATTCAACCGTCGTGTTCATCGCTATCATTTCAGCTGTAATATTCAAAATCATTTTGTTTGTGTATTCGTGCTAGTTATCATCATTAAAAGGAATAAAATTATGGATAAAATATTTTTAAAAAGAAATTATTTAAAGCTGTTCATTCAAGCATCAAAATGCTATAAAATTTCAAGA
>JAYJMB010006657.1:0-10845 GCA_036873735.1 Pouteria campechiana | reverse complement strand
GCTGGTGCCATCAATCGGTCGGACAGCTGCTCGGCTACAGCTAGATGGCTCCCTTTGATTTTCCATGGCCCAACAAGGTAATTAAAAATTTTAGATTATTGTTAAAGGCTGGATATTATTTGAACCTTGATAAGACATTTATTATACCATCTTTTAGATGGAACTTGATTTCTATTTTTACTTTGGACAAATCTGGTTATTCTTATTCATTTGGAAATGAAAATTTTAGTTTGTTTCATGATTCAAATTTAGTTAGTTCTAATTCTTTATCATGTTATGATAATCTTTATTTAATTGATACAATTGCTTCATTTAATAAATCCCTGCAATTAAGTATATTAGGTGTAAAGAAAAAAATTAACCTATAAGAATTTGACTGCATTATGACATAAGAGATTGAGTTATATCTCTAGACAAAGAATACAAAGACCTGTGTTAGAAAAAATTTTAGATCCCTTAGATTTCAAAAATTTTGACATTTGTGTTAATTGTATAAAGAGAAAGTAAACTAATAAAAGGAGATTTGAAACCAATAGGACTTTGGACATCTTAGAACTTATAAATACAAATATTTATGGGTCATTCCCTATGTCTACTTAGAATGGTCAATAATATTTTATAACATTCATAGATGATTTTTCCAAATATTGCTATATATATCTCATTCACAAAAAGTCACAGTCGTTGGGTGTGTTCAAAAATTATAAGGCTAAAGTTAAAACTAACTCAGCAAAAGGATCAAAAGCATCAGATTTGACCATAATGGTGAATACTCTGGTAGATATGATAGTTCAGGTGAACAATGTCTAGGACCATTCACTAAATTCCTAGAGGAATGCAGTATCGTCTCACATTACACTATACCAGGTTCGCCCATAGTGAATGGTGTTGCTGAAAGACAAAATAGAATGCTCAAGGACATGATGAGGAGTACAATTTCTCATTCTACCTTACTGGAATCACTCTGGGGAGAAGCAATTAAGATTGCAGCTTATATTTTTAATAGAGTTTCAACTAAAGCAACTACCAATACCCCTTATGAGCTTTAGACAAACAAGAATCCCAATTTAAAGCACAAGCATATTTGGGGATGTCTAGTTGAGGCAAGACCTTATAGGCCCAATGAAAGGAAACTAGACTCAAGGATAGTGAGTTACTATTTTATTGGATACTCTGAAAGATCTAGAGGATACAAGTTTTATGATTTCATGACTAAGTCAATTTTTGAATTGGGAAATGCTTGGTTCTTTGAGGATGTCAAGTTTGTGGGGTAGATACGGTTAAAGACTTTGTCTTGGAAGAGGAATATGTTGATATTCGCACAAGTGTTATTGGCATTGATCATGATCATATTCATAACTTTGTTCAAGATACAATGGATCAAGGCAATGTCAAAGAACCTTCCAATCAAGAAATTATTCCAGAAGAACAAACTCTACCACCTCAAGAACCTATGCAATTAAAGAGATCCACTAGAGAAAGGAGAATTGTAGTGCTAGATGATTACATTATATTTTTCCAAGAACATGAGGTTGATGATGGAGTGATGGAAGATGATCTGATCAACTTTCTTCAAGCCATGGAAAGTTCTAATTCTCAAAAGTGGATTGATGCCATGAATGAGGAGCATAAGTCCATGAAGGACACTGATGTATGGTATCTTGTCCCATTGCCAGAAGGTGCAAAACCCATTGGTTGCAAATGGATATTTAAGACCAAGAGGGATTTAAAAGGCGATGTGGAAAGGTATAAGGCTCGTCTTGTTGCAAAGGGCTTTACATAGAAAGAAGGCATCGACTATAAGAGACTTTCTCTTTAGTTTCTTTGAAAGACTTTTCCAGGACTATAATGGCATTAGTGACACATTTTGATCTTGAGTTACATTAGATGAATGTAAAGACAATATTTCTAAATCGTGATATTGATGAAATGATTTATATGGTGTAACCAAAAAACTTTATTTCTAGTGATCCAAATAATATGGTTTGCAAACTCAAGAAATTCATCTATGGGCTCAAGCAAGCATCTTGGCAATGGTATTTCAAGTTTCATCAAGTGATCATCTTATTTGGTTTTGAGATGAATTTGGTCGATGATTGTGTATACCATAAGTTCTGTGGGAGCAATTATATTTTTATAGTTTTGTATGTCGATGACATTTTTCTTGCTAGAACGATAAAGGCTTATTACACGAAATCAAGAGATTTCTACCTAAGAATTTTGAGATGAAAGATCTTGGTGACGCCTCTTTTGTATTAGGGATTTAGATACACCAGAATTGCTCTCGGGGTATTCTTGGATTATCATAAAAGGCCTATATCAAAAAGGTTCTTAAAAGGTATGACATCCAGGATTGTAAGCCAAGTGATACCCCTGTTGCTAAGGGAAACAAGTTTAGTCTCAAACAGTGCCCTAAGAATGATTTCGAGAAAAATGAAATGTAGATGATTCCTTATGCATTGGTGGTAGGGAGTTTTATATGTGCTCAAGTTTGTACGTGTTCGGATATTATGTACATTATTAGGATGTTAGGCAGATATTTAGGCAATCTAGGAATAGACCATTGGAAAGCAGCCAAACGGGTCTTGTGGTACTTACAGGGAACAAAAGACTATATGCAGACATATCAGAGGTCAGATTAGCTTGAGGTTATTGGGTATACAGACTCTGATCATACTGGATGCCAAGATAGTTTGAAATCTATGTCGGACTATATCTACTTGCTACCTGAGGGTGCTATCTCCTCGAAGTGTACTAAACAGTTTCCTGTAGCCTCTTCTACCATGGTGGCAAAGTTCATAGTGTGTTATGAGGTATCTAATCAGGTAATAAGGTTACAAAATTTTATCACAGTGCTACACATAGTGGATGGCATTGAAAGGCCACTTAAGTTATTTTGTGATAATAAGTCTACAGTTTTATATTCCAACAACAACAGGAGCTCGACAAAGCTAAAGTTTATAGACATCAAACTTCTAGTTATTAAAGAAAAGGTTCATAATGGACAGTTGCCTATAAAGCATATCAGAATAAACTTTATGATTGCAGATCTACGTACTAAGGGATTGGCACCCAAAGTGTTTCAAGAGTATGCTGCTTATATGAGTGTCATATCATTTAAGGATATTCGATTTTAGTGCGAGTTTGTAGTTTTAGATGCTCTTCTGATATAGACATATTTTCAGTTGTTTTAGTTAATGGATATTTAATGTTATTTTCTATAGAAATAAAATTTTGGTTATTCATATTTTTATTTTTGATACGGTTTGATCTCACTAAGGTTTAAGGTAGACCAGTTAGAGATTGGCATGTTAAGATTGCATTGCATAAAATTTTCATACGATGCATCTACATCATGACTCATGTCATTCAGTTGTATTGACATATGTGACTATAGATGGGCCGAATTATGATAGATATAATGAAGGTTGCTTTGATCTTATGTTAGTATGATTGATGAACTGGATTGGTTATAAATACATTTTGGCAATGATAACAAATTTGAGCTCATACAGTTATCTTTGCAATGTATAATTATAAGGTTACACATATAGCCCAAGTGGGGATTGTGGGATCATCGATCCATCATTGGGCTTATATGTGAATAATTATGTGTTTTAGACTATCATATAAGGTTAAGCCCAATTAAAGTGATCTGTTAAGATTTGGGTAGTTTGGGCTTTAATATATCTGATAGGGTGTGGGCCTTATATGCGTAGAGACTTAAGGATAATTTCTATTTTTATGATAGGCTAAAATAAAAATACCAAAAGATAATTCATAAATACATATGAGTTATCTATATATAATGGTTATGGTCCTTGGGTCACACATTTGTGTTATTTCCATTCTTTCTGGCCTCTCATTATCAGAGAGAAAACTCAGAGAAAAGCAAAAGTGTTTTCTTAGGAGAACATGTGTTAATCTAGAAGGCTAACCGCACGACTCTAGACAACAATCACTCACTATGGATTCAGGTATGGTTTTGCTTATGTATTTATTAATTCTTGATGATATAACATGAATGATCATGAGATTTATGTGATGGTTTTCATAAAAAGAATTATCTCAACAAGCCGCACGACCAACATTTTTTGAGAATGCCTAATTAGATAACATAAGTAAACTAAGTATACTTCCCATTTAGATAGATAGCTAGACAAGGATACTACCATAAAAATCATGAAATGCAACCACCATTTTTGCCACATAAAAGCCAAATTTTGGCTGCAGATGCATTAATTTAGCAAAAATAAATCACTATCTAGTTGCTGCATATGCCATGTCACATTATGACAAAATTTGAAATCTGCTACTTTTGCTTCTATTTTATGCAACCAAATCTACTAAGAGAATGTAGTCATTTTAATGTTGCATGTGCTTATATTTAACCATATTTTTGGTGTATATAATAGTACATGCAACAAAAATATGGTTGTACAGAACACTTATGTAAGTGGCAAACCCATTCAAGGTTGGTAGGAAAATGGTCGTTGCATTTATTAGAAAATGCAGCAAAAAATTGGTTGTATATAACACCTATACATCTGGTAAACCCATTTAAGTTGATGAAATTTTCACTACATATAACATTTGTGGCAAACATTTCATGCATATATAAAATTCTACGGTAACATAAATCCACACAAATCTCACACAAATCTAATTCTAGGTTCATCATATGATAAATACCATAATTTAAATATTAAACACAACTAACAAGTTTACATAAATCATAGCTTCAATATATTATATGTATGTATGTATATATATATAAGATGAGGGTCACGCATATGCTGACTCTCATGAAAAGTTGAATAAGTTTATAAATGAATGAAATTCATTAAAAGTAAATCACCCATATTGAAGCATTCATATGTCTTTTACTTTCTAATGCTAAACATTACTATCAATAAAGAAACAAACAGGTGACATTTTCATGTAACTAAAATATGCATATGTGTACATTAACATATTGTTATGATATTTTACAAGCAACAATCATTTTGTTGGAAAAATCTATGCTAAATCATTACCCAAGATGAAATACTTTTAGAATTAATATAAATAAAGTAGATATATTTTTTTGAGTAAATTAGTTGGCTAAAAAAATCCATTTCTTATCTTAAAATTAAAATATGGAGCTATGTCTTTCTTGTTTACTTTTAAGAAATTAATTGCAGGTGTAAAAAATTATAAATAGCAATATGAAACAATCCACTGATGAAATTCAGGTGTGAAAATTATTTCCAGATCTCCCTATTTGATGTGAACAGTGCCCATATCCTGGCTTCCATTATTCTTAATTTTCTATTTATATTTCCATTGCTACTTGTAAGCTTCAGCGGTTCACCAAACCTTTGAAACAAATAATCTTTTTCTATCCATTTTTAAATTCCAATATCACAAAAGAACATTCAAATTCCATTCCCCAACCCAAAGTGATGGGTTTTCTTTTATAATTAATAGGCCATCAAAACAATTGCTTAATCATGAATAATCTACATGAATCATAGGTTCACTTCATCAGCCCTTCAGGTGGGTTACCATGCCATAGAAACCCCTACTTGAGCTCATCTCCCCTTCTAAAGCATTCGCTTCTACTCAATCTCACCACCCACATTCCCCATGACTTATATTTATTGAAATAGATGGGGACTTGAGAGGCAGTAGCTCATAAATTACTAAATTTTAAAGGGGTTTTAGTTAATACCCCTTGCGTCACCACATAACAGGGTTTGTTCATAGGTGATGGGTAGACTTTGTTTTCTAGTTCTTCCTAGATTTTTTTGTTTCAGCTTTACCCCTACTCTTTGTGATCCATCAAGGCTTATCCTTCAATTCTAATTTGCAAGATGAACTTGGATAAGACCTTAGCTTGGCACAATGAATGTATTATATGCTAAGCCAAAAATATAATCAACAAAATGCACACAAGTATTGAACAGGGTCTACCTTTGAGTTGTCCAACCAACCCTTTGAGTATCTTTTATTCATCTTTCAAAGTTGTCAAATCTGCTTCATCTTAGCCATTGCTTGTTATGCTTTTTCCACTTCCATTTTCCTTATAGCAACAACCTTCCTGGTATGTTGGAATCTTCTTCAGTAGCTCATCCTGTGAAATTTTAATAGCTTCCCAGCTAGTATTTGGGAACTCCACTTTACCATCATATTGATCACTTCAATCACAACAATCTACTCATTGTAGTCAAAAGATGATTTAGAAGGGTATTGCTTAAGTAAAGAACTTGTTACAACATACACAGTCACAAAACAAAAATATTGGAAAAATCTATCAATAGCGATGTCAACTATCAAGGATATTACACTTGTTGAGCACATAAGTGAAGGTGATTGCGGTAATAGATGTTAGGATTTCTCAACTGAAATAAAACTTATGGTTTTTTGAATAGTTTCCATTTAAGGAATAGGAGTTTGGTTGATGTTGACAAAATAGGCCCATGATGGGCATGTGGGGCCACATGTATTAATTATGCATGAGGCGCATTGCAGTGCCGCCGCTGATGGCAACTACATAATACATGTGGCGCATGATCATAATGGTGGCTGCATGATAGCAATTGCAGCACCGCCACTGCCATTGTCACAACTCGTCTATAAATGGAGTTATTGACAAACAAGAAAGTAAGTGAGAAAGAAATCGTAGTAGGGCTCCCCCGTTATTCGAAATTAGTTAGGCATTTAATATTGTGGGATATGCGTGTTTTCTCATCTTGGTGATTTTACACTCGATCAAAGATTTTTGCAATAAGCACAAGTTCAAACCACAGGATCTATTTGCTTCCATTGAATCCTCTTAAAATGGTATGCTTTTATTTGAGAATTATATTATTTTTCCATTTCCAACATTGGTATCGGAGTCATATTTATGGCTATGGCTTGTGATTTGGTGAAATCATTTCCTTCAATCAGAAAATGAATGGGTAGCACTCTGGTAGCCATGGCTGCCATCTAAAGCAAAGGAAATAAAGGCGATTATTTTATTCAATATATTACTATGCATGTCAAGTTTTTCAAAATTGTATAGTGATTTTTTTGATTTTTTTAAAAATTGTACAGTATCTATTATTATTTTATTTAGTGAACACTATGCATACATTATTTTATTCATGCATAAATAGTAAATGTACAATAAATAAATAGTACATGTATAGTAAATGAACAATACATGTATAAAGAATGAATAGTACTCATGAATAGTGCATGTGAACAATATAGTATATGTGAATAGTGTAGCAGGTATGAAAAGTGGTATTATTCACTCCCTACCAAAATATTAGGAAAGCAAAATGCTTGCATTAAGTTAAAAAATAACCTAAAACATACTCATGCATGGTGCAAGTTTGAGTTGATAAAGGAGTGCCGAGTATTGATTAGTATAAGGTGATTTATAATCTTTACAGCTTATCCCAATCTTTGTATAGCTATATTTGTGAGGGCTCACACAAGAAAAACATGCTTCTAGTGTCACTAAAAGCTATGTGCATGGACTATACAGTTCATTTTTTTTGACAAACCATGCTATGTTTGAGTAAGAGTTATTAAGTTGGTAGGATTCAAAGGAGTTCTCACTTAGAACTATGATTTTGCGCAGTTGAATTGAATTATTGATAACTTGACATTTATGATATGAAAGATGATTAGGAGTACAGCGAACTTTCAATTTTGTTCCTTATGTCGAGTTATCATTACTTTAATCTATCTTCTGTAGCAAAATCATTATTATATACTATAATATACTATCATTAATTGTGTGCATGTCTCCTATAGTTATTTGATATCTAACTCATGTCTTTCAAAATAATTGTTGCTGACCGAAACAAAGGTGAAAAGTTAAATGGTGACAACTTTAATGTATGACACCAAAAGGTCCAGTACATCCTAGAGGAATAGGAAGTACTTTCGACACTAAACAATACAATGCATGAAGTTGAGAATGTTAATACTGCTCAAAATAGAAGAGATCATGAGGCTTTTGTAGCTTGAAAAAAGAAAAACATCATTGCTCACATTACATTGCTGAGCAGTATAAAGAATGATCTCATGTGTGAATTTGAGCAGTATATGACAGCTTAGGCAGTGTAGGTTGCCTTAAAAGATAAATATGGTGGTACCTCAACTATGAATATAAGACAACATCTTAGGAAAATGTCAAACATGATTAGGGCGCTCAAGTCAGCTGGACATACCCTCACAAATGAGCAGTAGTTACAAGTTGTAATCAAATCCCTTTCTGATAGCTGGGAACATATGAAAGTCAGCATAACACATAGTGAGAATATTAGGATATTTGATGATATCACGCATCATTTAAAGCTAGAAGATGAGCGCCTAGTGGCTACATGATCTTCAAGATAGGCTTATATAGTTGAATCTGGCTCGCGTGGAGCTTCGGGCTTTAAGCTTAAGAGGAATCAAATGTTCCAAAAGAAAGGAGATGGAAATAAGAAGGGCTCTTAAGAGGTTGAGAAAGGCCAGCATAAACTCAGAAAGCACAGTGGTAAAAAGGACAAGGCCAAGTTGAATGCTACAATTATGATAAGCTAGGTCACTTTGCTCATGAATGTCCTGAGCCAAAGAAAGTATCACCCAACCCTACTGCTTATGCTTCTATTTATGTATCTAGCTTGGTAATGCTTACTGAATCTTATCCTGTGTGGATTATAGACTCTAAAGTAATAGACCATGTATCTAGAGATCGAAGAGCATTCATAGAGTATCACTGGATCCCATTAGGAATAAGATGGATATATGTAAGGAATAACTCTAAAGTGGAGGTTAAAGAGATCAGAATAGCGAATCCATTTAGACATTTGTGGTCCAATGAACGTAAAAGGAAGGTATGGTGCCTCATATTTCATCACATTTATAAATGATTACACATAATTCGGTCATGTTTTCCTAATCTCCCATAAGTTAGAAGTATTAGAGTGCTTTAGACATTACATGAGTATGATTCAAAATCAATTCAATCACACTATTAAAGTTTGAGAAGAGAACTGATCGTGAACACGAGTATTTATCTGTGCAATTCAAGGATTTTTGTGATGAAAAGGGTATTGCCAGACAATTAATGATTCTTGGAACTCTGCAATAAAATGATGTTACAAAAAGACAGAACAGGATCTTATTAGACATGGTTATATCAATGATAGTACAGGCAAATCTACTTATATCATATTGGGGAGATGCATTGTTGACTATAGCTTATATACTTAACCATGTGCCCTCTAAGTCAGTAGCTTCCACACCTTATGAATTATGGATAGTAAGAAAGTCTAATTTGAGTGATCTATGACCTTGGGAGTTGGTTGCTTATGTCCACAATCCCTGTCATAAGTATGACAAATTGAGGCAAGAGGGAAGAAACGTATTTTTATAAGATATTCAGAACACTCCAGAGGGTATATGTTCATTAGTGAACATCAGGGTGGAAGCATGACTGAACTAGAATTATGAGATGTCACATTCTTGGGAAATGATTTTCTTAGTAGGGGTGACATTGAAAAGGATGTTCATTTCTATAAAATGGAAGATCCTAAAGGAAGTGATGCTCCAAATCAGTCAAACGAATATGAAGAAGAATTTCCTCAATATCTTAAACCAAGTGTAAGCGATGCACATCAAGAACATTACCTTGAAAGTATCCCATGTCATCATTTTGAGATTGAGGGAGAAAATTTTATTGCCACTCCAAAAGATGTTGATGAGCCTAATTCAATCATGGAGGCTATCTCATGTCTAGATAAGGAAGAATGGAAAAGAGCAATGGAAGAATCAATGGAGTCTACAAGGACAAATTAGGTTTGAGACTTGGTTGATCTTCCATTTAGTATAAAGCAACTGAGAACAAATGGGTTCTCAAAATTCAATACAAAGCACATGAATATATTAAAAGATACAAGACTTGCCTTGCGGCAAAAAGTTATACCCAACAAGAGGGTATAGATTTTGAGGAAACCTTCTCTCCAGTTATGAGGTTTACCTCTATTTGCCTTATTCTTACAATTGTTGCACATTTGAATTTAGAATTACATCAAACGGATGTTAAAACTGAATTTCTTAATGGAGAATTAGATTAAGAAATCTAGATGGAATAGCTTGTAGGTTTCATAACAAAAGGCCAGGAGCATAAAATGTTCAAGCTCCAACAATCCATCTATGACCTTAAACAATCATCAAGACAGTGGTATCTGAAATTTCATCGAGCTATAATTTCTTATGGGTTTACAATGATTGATGAAGACCACTGTGTTTATATTAAATGGTCGAACAAAAGTTTGTAATTCTATCTCTATATGTGGATGACATCCTCCTTGCAAGAAGTGACATAGGATTTAGAGTCGCTATTAAAAAATGATTATCCTCTAATTTTGAAATGAAGGACATGGGTGAAGCAGTTTATATTCTTGGAGCTAAAATTCACAGGGATCATTCAAAGAAATTAGTAAGTCTTTTCTTAAGAATCATGTATTAATAAAATTCTTGAAAGATTTAATATGGAAAGTTGCAAGCCTATTGACAATCCTATAGTGAAATGCAAGTGTTTGAGCCTTGTAATGTATCCTAAGACTTCCAAAGAAAGAGAAGAAATGAGAAATGTCCCCTATGCTAGTGCCATTGGGAGCTTGATGTACGCAATGATATGTACTTACCCTAATATTTGTTATATTGTGGGATTAGCTAGTTGATACTAGTCAAATCTTGGACAAGCTCATTAGAAAGCTATGAAAAATTTTTTTAGATATCTCAGAGGCATTGCAGATTATTTTATTTGCTACCAAGGATGTGATTTGCATTTAGAAGGTTATTTAGATGTTGACT
>JAYJMB010006656.1:0-10845 GCA_036873735.1 Pouteria campechiana | reverse complement strand
GGGCTTATTGGAGGTCGGGGTGTGGCGCTAGCACTGACGCTGTCATCACTTGTGGTGGTGAAATCAGTTCAGCCCATATGGGGAAGGTTGAAGATGTCGCCCACCGACAACCATTCTTGTGGATGAATCCTAGGATGCATCTTTAAACTGATCGGCTTCAGTTTGCCCAAGTTCAAGCTCTGCATTGTACTCCAGATAACCAAAATGTAAATGGAATTGGTTCAACCTTGTGTTGGCAAATTCAACCCAAAGTAAGTTAAAATGTATTTGTCTGACAGATGCAGCTATTTCCTTGATCTATTCTTCTAGTGGCATTGGAGGTCTTGAAGCTGCGAATGCAGAATGCAATGCACAGAAAACAAATCTTCAAACAAGGCCATAAGCAATATATTTGCACCTCTTTTGAACAGGTAATGCTGGCAATGTTGCAATTGCTAGCATTTTTATTGACGCCGTGGGGCTCAAACCACTCAAGTGACTCATTGTTTCCTGATATTATCAACTTACCAATGAACACCTCAGTTTCCTTGGATGATTGATTGCCAGAAAAATAATGCTTGATCGCCCTGCATTTAAGTGGGTTTTTGCAAAACATCATGATGGATAAGAATTGGCCTCTTCTTGCATCGTATCAGAAGCTACATTCCACTGAATGCAGTTCTTTTGCTCTCAAACAGGTTGTACAAACAGCTTAATCTTTAAGTGGGAAGCACCCTGAATCTGATATGGCTTGTCATTATCTTTGGCTGCAGACATAGTAAGCCTCGCCTTGGATTGAGCCTATTTTTTTCTTTTTCCTAAGCTTCTCCGCTCCATCTGACGCTTGTTTTTGGCGTGGATTTTGAACTGCCCACAGACCGTACTTGGTACTGTTCTGTTTAGCATGCGTGCAACCAATTGCTAGCTTGACAAGCCCAACTTGCAGAATATCATGCCTCTCACATGAAGCAATATCAGGATGTGCAAGAGCCTTGCTTGCATCATGGGGAATTGTCACTCGTGTTTGCCTATCTAGTTGAATCATAATTCCAAGCCGTTCTTTTGTGCTCCTGGCCCCATAATAAGGCAGAATTATATCAATTGGGTATGGGTGCAGGAGAAGTAACTGCCCACACTTTCTATGCTCCTTGAACCCATCTCATAACTGATGAACAAGCAGCAATTCTGTCTCTTGCATAAACATGCCTCGAGAGCCCTTCCCTAGTTTGCGACATCTTAGCATCTTCTGCAATTGGAAGTCTTTTCTTCAACGGAACTTATCCCTGCCACCTTGCTCAGATCTAGCTTCTTCATCATCTTTCTTGTCTCTGCAACAATGTCCCATTGACCCACAAAAGCATAGAAGTTAGACAATAAAACATAAACTCCGTGGCTCCGAGTTTCTAATTCAATTAACTTCTTTGCCACCTTTTCCCCAACACCAATATCAGCATGTCTTATACTAGCACTGAGTAGAATCTTGTAACCTATCATTCTATCCTCAGCTTTTATCATTCCAATCAATCCATCTGCCTTGTATAGCAGCCCAGCTCTGCTCAAAAGATCAATCATGCACCCCAAGTGCTCAATCTTTGGTGGTATCTTATAAACCTCAACCATTTGATCGAACCAATAACAGCCTTCATCTATCAGCCCAGAATGACTGCATGCTGTTAGGACAGCAACGAATGTAGCTTCATTTGGCTCTATGCCTTCCTCTTGCATCTTTGAAAAGAAGCTCAAAGCCTTTTTCCCACGGCCATAGTTGGCAAGCCCTGCAATGATAGCAGTCCAAGCAACAACATCTTTGTAATGCATTTGGTAAAATGTATGGACAGCCTCATCCAGACTTCCACACTTGGCATACATGTCAACTAGTGCTGTTCCTACGAAAACATCCATCCTTATATCTCTCTGATGAATAAGCTGATGAACCCATCTACCAAACTGCAAATTGGACAGGCTGCAGCAAGCTGAAAGCAAACTTATGACTGTGATCTCATCCAGTCTTATTTTCCCCATTCGCATTTTCTGGAAGAGTTCTAGAGCCTCCTGAGGACGCTTGGCCTTCACGTACCCATCTATCATAGAATTCCACAAGACAACATCTTTGGAAGCAATTCCATCAAAGATTTCGCGAGCAGCATCTACTAAGTTCAATTCAATGTAAACATTAATCATAATAGTGTATGTTACCACATCCCTCGAACTCATCTCATCAAATAGCCAAAATGCAGCATCAGCATCTCCACTCTTTGCATACAAGCCCAAAAGCGCATTATTCAACTTCAAAATGCAACAGAACCCCTTCTTCAGTATATAAACATGGATCATTCTTCCATAGCCTGGCCAACCTAAATGCATGCAAGCTGACAGCAGAACCAGCAGAGTAATTTCATCAAGTTCAAGTCCATCAAAAACCAACGCCCTGAACAAAACCAAGGCTTCATGTTGTGAGCTGGGACTCATAACGCAGGCTGCTAGAATCGAATTCCAAGTTGCCACATCTCTTTGAGGCATTCCATCGAATAGTCTTCGTGAATCGCTTAGCTGCCTCATCATGCCGTACATGTGTATGAGAGAGTTCTGTATATAAACATCTAAATCAAGGCCAACCTTTATGACAAAACCATGAATTTCTTTGCCTTTAGGACGAGACAGCAATCGACTGCAGGCTTTAAATAGAGCAGGGAAGGTGTGATTATCAGGACGGAGAGAACTAGACTGCATGAAATGGTTGTATACCAGAATGGCTTGGATGGGTGTTGGGCTCTTGGCATAGGCTCTTATGACGCGGTTCCATGCGACTGTGGTCTGAATGAGTCCTGCTGTGATGGTTTTAGCAAAGATCTGATTAAGGTGTTTGATGCTTTGGGTAGACAGTTTTAGCAGAAGGGGAATACCATGCTGGGCATTCATGGACCTAAAATTGTTACTGGGTATTGTGATGGCTGATGCACATTCACCTCTGGAGAAAAAATCTGGCACGTGATAATCCGACTAAGTGGTCCAAATTGCCGATTGAATTATCATAATCTCTGATTAGGTGGCACTTAGCTGAGTGGCTGAACGTGTGTGCCAAATTCACCCGTCATTTCACCAGATAAAATCAGACTGACGATGAAAAACATGGCCAAAACTGGAAAATTCTAACTATTTTCATGACACTAGATGTAATAAAAAAAGGATTTGACATTGTTCAAAGCATTAGTATTGCACCACCACTAACAAGTTCAGTTCAAATCTCATGCGAATATTCTCAATGCTTAACCATTCAATCTTGGGTCATGTTAACAGAATCGATGGCTCACACTTTTGCCTGCATCTTAACAATGCCTCAATAATCATTCATTCTTCTCTGCAGGTTGCATTGTTGTGATTCAAAAAACTGTTATGCTTTTAAATTAGATTAAATTAAAGAGATTAATGGACAATTTTAGGGTGCGTTTGTTTTGATGCATTTCAAAAGAGGGTGTATGGAAATTACACCTCTTTTACACTACCATATTAACTATTTTACACAATCCTACTTTTTTTTTTTCTGTCCTTACTTATAATTTTAATATATATATGTATATATACGCTTTTTAATTTAAAAACTATTTCATTGGTATAATTTCTTAATTGAATGACATCAATGTGTATTTTTAAATATAACTTTCTAATACACACTCTTTAATGCACTCTAATATGCCATCTAAATTTAAAAAATAAATACGATCATTTTCAAAAGTTTGATCCTCCAACTATGACATCATTTGGTCAACGAGGTCTCCGCCGGTTTATCTAAAAGATCCCAAGCCATCCGAGGTTTTGCTAATACGTACAACCATCCAAGCGACAGAAAAATCTCCAGCGTATCAACTTAGTGAGACTTAGTAACTATTTTATTAAGAAACTTGCCAACTCAGATGAACGGTCTAGATTAATGAAAAATGCCCCCGCGAATTTCGGATCTCCGTTAAATACTAACGGCGAGAAGTCGCATTTCCAAACCCCCCTATGAATACCGATTAACACCGGATTCATTTTCTTTCTCCGCTTCTACGGCGGTGGAGGAAGGAGAAGGGTGAGGGCCGAGCAATTTCTAGGTCTTCAAATCGCAAGTAAGAGATCCGGCATTCTCCAAGATTCTCGAGGTCTGTTCCTTCCTCGTCATTTCATTCTTCATTGTCCGATTCTTCGCGTTTTTGAGATCGTTTCAGGAGATTTTTTGGTAGATGAACGGCTCAGATCGTTTTTGTGTGGATTCTTATTGTAGGGAACAAAACTAGAAATACGAACGACGAATCTTGAAAAAAAAAGTTTTGCTTTAAAAATTCGTGCTTTTGATGCCCATTTACCATTTAAACTTTTGGATATTAATGCGATTCTATTCTAAGAATGATGTAGTTTTGAAGTTTTTGCATCGCCATTGGGAGAATTTGTCATTCCTATTTTAATTTATGAGCTTGTAATGGACATTTTCTTGTTTTTCATTATTTACATGAAGTTATAGGAGTACTCTGTATCTCATTTCTGCATTCAAGTGGGAATGTTCTGGACAATAACACTCTGGCTTTAAGCAAAGTATCAAACTTCAAAATGCACGGAGAATTTGACCACTGGGGCACCAACTTCCTGATCCAAGCTTCAATTTGTAGTGGACTAGGCTAATGGTTGCAATATTTATCTCAAGATGGTACTTTGGTAACTATTAAGCTCCATGCAGGTTTGTTCTGCATTTAGATTCTAGTTAAGTGATGATCTGGCGGCTACATTTTAACGAATATTCATTAACAGCTTCTGTTCAGTCAGGATTAGAGAGGTACAAAAATCCATTTTCTAATGGTGTCACTATTTAGTTCTTGTCGACTTCAATATTTTATCGTTGAAAGCCTAGCCTTTCAAATTAGAGTTTAGTTGTCATGATGACCTTTATGGGTTTGGTACCAATTAGTAGAGAATTCTGTTTGCATGGGCCTAATTGTCTTGTTTATGAGGTTGATATGAGATTGTTCGGTTTGTGGCTCGGATCAATTTAATTGTTTCTTCCAGGTAAAAAGGGACCAAGATGGTTGCCACTGCATTTACTGTGGACTTGGATAAGCCTCTTGTTTTCCAGGTTTGTTTCACATCTGTTTTTTCTTGTGGTCCTTACTAAAAGGACTTTTTTGAGGTATCATATTCTTTGAAGTTTTTATCTTTCGTCTTTCAACAAAACTCTTTACAGGTCGGCCATCTTGGGGAAGGTTACCAGAAATGGGTTCATCAGCCTATTGTCAGCAAGGAAGGTCCACGCTTGTTTGCAAATGACATCATGGAGGTCTTACCCTGTAACCTTTAAAATATTATAGGTTTTCGTGAGATTTTTTAATTCAACATGTTACCACCACAAATGTGCCATCCAAACATGCCAGATTCAAGTTGCATCAAGCGACTGCACCATATAAATGTTGTCAATTGGTTGGTTCAGTTATTAAGTGGGCCAGAATTATGCATTGAATTTTCTTTGTATGTTAAATGTTTTCTTCCAGCCTTATTGGGTATTAATCCAGATTATTGGTGGGACGTTTTTCCTTATTTGTTCTTTGAGCAATGACAAGCGCTTGGTGTAGCCCAGATGATTCAAAGGATGGATGCATAACTGGTCCTGTTACTTTAGGTGGTGCATGTGGCTTGTGGCATGTAGATTGATCATCTCCAGTTGGTAGATAACTGTTAACTAATTATTATCTTTCTAACTCATTTACAATCAAGCAGCTTTTAACCCTCACAGCATGGTGGGTGGTACCGATTGTCTGGTTGCCAGTTGTGTGTTGGTTTGTGTCAAAGTCTATCCATATGGGCCATTCAGTTCCCGAGGTTGCTCTCATGGTGGTTACTGGGATCTCTTTGTGGACATTGGTGGAATACGCTTTGCACCGTTTCCTTTTCCACATCAACACAACCAGTTATTGGTATTGTTTCTCTTTTTCAAACTACTGAATCCCAGAGGCTTCTTTGTTTCTGAGAAACACTTCTTGAAATTCAAGCAGTAGCCATACTGTATCTTTACATGTTTTTTGTGCTTGCTGCAGGGGAAACACTTTCCATTATCTTCTTCATGGCTGCCACCATAAGCACCCCATGGATGCATTACGCCTTGTTTTTCCTCCTGCTGGTGCTGCTATCCTCTGTATACCGGTGTGAATTTTGTCTACTCAACTGGCTTACATTACCATTCTCAGATGTTTTGAATTCTGTAATGGATGCTTACTATCTGTTATTTTGGTTAGAAAGATGACTATTCTTCCTGATAGTATGGACTGCTTTTGCTTTTCTTCTTTTTTATGCTGCTATGGCTTATTCCACATTATGTATGTCCACCAGTTCTGGAACCTTTTCAACTTCATATTCCCACCTACGACAGCTCCTGGTATTTTTGGAGGTGGAATGCTAGGCTATGTAATGTATGACGTGACTCATTATTACCTGCATCATGGCAAACCTTCTCGAGAAGTTGCTCAAAATTTAAAGGTGAGGAAAAAAAAGATGAAGATGATCATTTGAATTATCATTTTTTAAAAAAAAAATTCCTGTTGCTTTATCTTCAAGTCTTTCTGTGATTTCATTTTTTTTTCCTTCTCTCTTTTCTTTTTTTCTCTTTTCCATTTCTGAATGATCTTTGCATGTCATATTCATGAAATTCTAAGTAGAATATCCAGGTATATAGACAGGAAAGCTAGATATTCACTTGTTGAATGATCCTAGCTGTCTCCCAAGCCAATAACTAAAAGTAAAATCATGGCAACCGCACCTGGAGTGAAACATTTACCGTAGAGTAATATATCCTACCAGACATCTTAATTAGGAGGGATTTCAGTACACATGTGCATGCCAATGAGCCATAATGTAAGATAAGTTGGCAATCTCCTATTTTGTGTATATAAAAACTCCTGTATGCATCTTTACATGGGAAAGCTATATCCGACATGGTGCATGCCTGATCTATCATTAGCTTTGTTACCCATGCATGCATAGGAATATTATTTCTTTCATAAATAATTGTCGACTAATAGCTTTGCTGTGTCTATCAGAGGTATCATCTGAATCATCACTTTAGAATTCAGAATAGAGGTTTTGGGATCACTTCTTCTCTATGGGACAAAGTATTTGGAACACTTCCAGCATCATCAGCTACAGAGCAGAACAGATGATCTATCTGCCAAAGAGAATCATAAGGATGCCATGGGTTGTTGAAGTTATACATCTTTTCCTCCATCAATGCACTGCTTTGTGGGAAATGTACTTACACTTGTCATTGTTATTACTTGGTTGAAACATTGGCTTAACTTTTGCTAAGCTTCCACTAAATTGTTTATCCTTTTTTTTTTTTTTCCAGTTATAGTGGCTTTCCCCAGATTCAATGTTGTAATCAACATCTGATTATTTCTTTTGGCAAGACTCAACTTGCATGCTACTAAAGTAAGAGCTGAGGCACTTGCAGTAGCCTCTGACAGAGAGGGAATGAGACATTCCCCTTGCTGTCCGAGAGGTAGTTGGGCGAGCTTGATGACCGAGAGTGAGAAATTATTTGCCAAATGGCCATGCCACATGCATACATTGAAATGGCCCACCATAATGGGAGTTCCAAACATGCAAAAGGGCCCTGGCTAGAATTCAAGAGGGTTTGTAGTTAGCAAGAGCTATTCTAGCCATGTAATGGGTCCAATCCGAAATTTAAGGACGGTGTCATGGCGGTAACTACCTGGAGGCCGTCTGCTGCAGCAGCTGCAATTCTACCCTGTGATGAGCACCGCAGTGAATTACTTAGAATTCTAAAAATTGGGCCAATTAACAACCCCTGCTCTTCCCCATCGTAATTCGCGGTAACAAGCTTTGGTCTGCAGCTCTTACTTGGAACGCCAAGGATTTTTCCCTCAAAAAAATAAAATAAAAATGGCACATGCCCATGTGGCTGATCACGTGTGCATGCGGCTGCAGAGAAAGAAAAGAAAGAAAGAAAGCAGAGGCGTTATGCGTCTCTGGAAGCTTTTCCCTCTTTTTCTTTCTCCTATCATTCAATATAGGAACCCTTAGACTGTAATATTTATTTTTTCTCCTATTATTCAATTTAAGAAATCTTAAATTGTATTTTTGTTCTTTTTTTCTTCTATTATTCATTTTAGAATATTCTTTTTGTAATATTTGTTCTTCTTTTCTTTTATTTTTTAAGTTAGGAAATTCAAGATTTCTTTCATTTGATTAAAGAATATATTCTTTCCCTTGATTTTTTTCGGCTTTTGGGCAGCAGAGTCTCTCACCCATAGAGAGAATAAAGGCACTCATTTAAGTTACGAAATTCAAGATTTCTTTCATTTGATTAAAGAATATATTCTTTCCCTTGATTTCTTTTCGGTTTTTGGGCAGCAGAGTCTCTCACCCATAGAGAGAATAAAGGCACCCAGATTGACAATAGTTGCTTATTTTTGGAATTTCTTTGTGTTTGATTCATGACAATCATGGGTAAGACAGGTTTTTGGATAACGTTTTGGAATTTCTTTTAAGGTTGATTCATGAAAAACATGGGCAAAACAGATTTTTGGATGACTTGTTGGAAAGGTTGATTGATGACAATCATGGGTAAGACAGATGCAATTAACTTAACAACCTACCTTTGTTTCTTCTTATTATACATATTGCTAACTGTTTAGCGGAATCTTTTTATCTAAAGAAATTTATTTATTTTATCTTTATTAGTTTTATTTTTAATCATTACTCCTAACTTGTCAAATCATTTCCTCGTTTTTTTTTGTTTTTTTTTTCTCACTTCTACCTCCACTCTTCTGCCTCTTTTCTAATTCCCGAAAGAGTAGTGTGAGCTCGGGCCAAGCAATTTCTTTTAGGGCCGATCTATACGCCCAATGTTACCTTCTCCAACTTGATTAGTCACACCCACAACATCAACTCAAATGGCCGAGCAAAGTCAATTCCACAAAGACTTACTATCGCCCGCGAGTCACGGAAAATCCAAGTCTACTGAGAAAGTTCATGGAAATCGCCTTACCCCCATAAATATGGCCTTGCATGAATCAAAGACGATACGTTGAACAAACACACCTAGTTTCTTTCTAATCTCAGAAAATGGCTGTCTTTGTAATGCTCCCTCTCATCTTCCTCATCCAACCATACATCTTCAGTTTCGCGTTTGCCACTACCATCGAAATCCATAGCCAAGTCTCCTACACAGTGTGGTCAAGTTTTGGCAGCGAACATCATGCTGTAGACCAGTCATGGACGGTGAATGAGGTGCCAATTGCTGCTATGGCCCCCATCCGAAGCTGTTCAGGTCACAACTCGTATGGCCGCGGCCAAGGTAGTTACCCGATGAGTGGCGGCGATGGTCGCTACCGGCGCCGAGGCCACAACAAGCCATCCAAAGTGGTGGTCGATCTCATGGTCAGCAAGCCTGAATACCACGGGCTTTCATCGATGGAGGGCTTGAACTTCCCTTTAGAATATAGCCCAACAACAGACGGTGTGCCAACGAGATTTGTGGGCCCTGAAGCTTCGACAGTGTATGCTTATGCTCCATCTTCCAGGAAAAAGAGTGACACCAACATGCCGGCCGCTGTTCAAAGGATGATAAGACAGAATCAGATGCCTGCTGCATGGTTCTGAACTGTAGGTTTTGGTCTTGCAAGATCAATAAGTAAAATAAAGCTTTTGACTCCACTTCGAATGATGCAAAGGCCAAAGAAATAATGACGTGGATAGGTGTGCCTGAGTACATGCTGTATTAGCTTTGGTTTTCTGGTTTTGTGGCATTTGGTGAATGTGTTTGTTGCTTGTAACCTTTTAGGTACTTGGGTAAGGTTTGCTTCTCCCTTAATACTTTTAGATCGAGTGTCAGTTTCAGTAATTTCCATGTAAGATTGTCTAGTGCAAGTCTTCTATTGGCAAGAAAATTTGCAGCTGCGCACTTTCTTGAATGTCGCTTTTATTGGGGGAAGAATTTACATGATTCTTTCCTGCAAGGAGCGTTTTGGTAAGTTCACTTGGGGTGACGAGTGTGTGGTGAAGCAACTTTCTCAGCACGGGCTATCTATCAAATACTCTTGCGGCATCATAAAACTTCAATCCGCTAAGCTTCTAGAAAGTGAAAATCGCGTGTCCGCAGCTCTGCAGGAAGCTTTTTTTAAAGGAGAAAGCACGGATCACTTAGCACATGATCTTAACGTTTACCTGCTGCATCTAACAATTAAAAGGCAGCTTGTTTGGGCAGTGAACATGGCCATACTCATGGAAGTTTTTGAGCTTTTAGAAAATGATGTTATGTCAGATCCTCCCCCTTTAGTGCCAATTCAGTGACCAGAACAAGTTAACTAGCAAAATCTTGACCTACCAGAGCACAGTTCAATTTAGCCAGTTTCTCTGACTAATTCAACCCAGCGAGTTTCAGACGCATGAGTCAAGTATTCTGAAAGCTATGCCCACTCCCAAAACTAGCTACTAGTTGAGTTGACTCAGCTGAATTTGGGATCCCGAAATGAATTTTGATATTGTTGCATTTTCTGTGACTCCTGAACCTCTCTGGTTTTCTATCACCCTTTATTTATTCGAGTTGTAGATTTACTCCGGGGGCTTGAGAACTGGTTTAAGAGCCTTGACGTATGAGGTTGGAAAACCATGTTGGTTGACGTAGACCAACGACCATAAATCAGTAGTAGACCATCTCTAGCTTCTCGCAGCTGCGAGGAAAGAAAACCTGGGTCATGACTTTGGAATCATCTGCCTTTCCAGCGTCGACTAGAGCATAAACCACGGCAGCTTGAAGTCATCTACCCCCACCTACAACGTGCTTGTTAATTAGTTGGAGAGTGTCAATCTAAATGATAGGCATTT
>JAYJMB010006655.1:0-10846 GCA_036873735.1 Pouteria campechiana | reverse complement strand
CTTGTACAATTATATATATATATATAAATTAAAATAAAGCAATAATAAAAATTCTTATTAGAAACATCCACTTTCCCATAACCCTGGACCTAGATGAATCATGATGGCACTACATTATAACTTTAACTTGACAATACACTATATTATACATAAATTAAAATCCTTTAAATACAATATTTGAATCAAATATAATTATGCATGAACATTTTGGGATTTCAATCCTAATTTGTCATATCATAAAAATACTTCTTCAAACCTACTCATCAGTTCCAACCCACAGTTTGAATTCTTTACCTTGCCTGTCGACTAAAACAATTAAATAAGAAGGCATGAGTTAGGGCGACTAAGTAAGCAGGCAAGTACAATAAAAATATTCAATAATCCAACATATAACTTGTTTAATTCTCAACAAGAATAATAATATTCATAAAAAAATTCACTATAATTCATTTCATATTATTTAATCCAACAATGCCCATCATGGGTTCTAACTCATGTCACAATACAAAACAAAGCAATATTCATAACATTTCATTCAGTTAATAATCAATACAGTGTATACATCATAGTATACACTCATATATTCTAAAACATCCATCCTACATAACAGAACAGGATATTCTCTATCCCCTCATAGTTAGACATCTATACACAAGAATAAAAAAGGTTTAAAATTTGGGATAATTCCTATGCCAAATAAACACAATTTCATATCGTAAATGAAAAATAATCCTTTTAATCCAAGGGATATTTCCTATCCCTACATACATATAAGCATAATAGTCAAATAGTCATCAATTTAACTAATCTAAGATATCCACTATCCCCATCCAAAACACATATGCCCGAATATAAACAAATGGGCTATTACATACCCCATTCACTCATACATTCAATCCAAAAGGGGCCTAATTACATGGATGATGAGTTATTCTCGATAATGCCACAAGCTCTACAGCTTTCCAACCATATTCAATTTGCCCTATACATACAAATAAGACATTTATTTACAGAGATAACTTTGCCAAATTCATTTCTGTCAATAAAGTACAATTTCTAGATGCTATGGTCAGTCCATTGACATGCCGCAGCCATATTCATTTTGTATATGACATGATCAGTACTTAAAAACATTTAAAATAACTCAATTAAGTCTTTAATTCAACTAATTTATGGTTTACATAGCCCATACACAATTTCCCTAATTAATCTAAACTAGGTCATAGTCTATTATACATTTTTACAAGTCCAAATCACCCTATATAAATTTTCAAAGCATCATAACTTATAACTTACACATTCCTCCCATGGTTTATACAATAATGCATATCAAATTCCTTACAAAATCACTATTCATGAAGATCATGAAACCCTAACAAGCCAAAAATTATGATTTCCAAACCCAATTCACTCCCAATTTATGGCAATTAACTCAATACTCATTTTCCCCATAATTACTCATAACATTTTCTTCCAAAAATCAATTTTTAGAAAACTATATAAAATCATAGTTTGCAAATATCAAATTTTTGGATGAGATAAGGTAGCTTACCACCAATTTCAAGCGTGGCTTTCATCCACGAATAGGGATCCATGCCAAAAATTCCAAGTAGTTCCCTCCAATCACCACAAATTGGATCATCTTCCCTTTCCCACCATCTAAATAGCCAAAACCCAAGCTCAGGGGCATGCCAACTTGATTACCCATCTTAATCCCCATGTTTTCTACCAAAATTGGTGACAATTGGGGCATAATGGAGTTAGGGATGGAAGAATGATATTAAGGAAGAAAACAGAAGGGAATGGAATGAAAATGGAGTAGATTTGGGGCTTAAGAAGTCATATTTTTCTAGTGCTTCAACGCACCAGCGGCTCGTGCCGTGGCAAGGGATTTCTGTGCTGAGGAACAACGTTGATGACTACCCAAAAATTCCGCATCTCTGAAGCCATGCCGCAGCAAGGGATTTTTGTGTTGTAGCATGGGTTTGCTATGCCACAGCATGGCATTTTCATGTCTCTGCATGGACTCCCTAAATGCCCCATTCTGCCCATGCTGAAGCCATGCCGCGACAGGGGATTCCTGTTCCACGGCATGGACCTGCTGCCCCACTTTTTGACTTTTTCTACACCCTATTTTTCCCACTCATCCATCCTCATTAAAATTTTAATTCTTTCATTTTCCCTTAATCCTTTCTATAATTCTCCCAAAATGGTCATTCAAGTAATTAAATCTCACTCCCAAATTCAAGCAATAATCCATTCATTACAAGGAACTATTCAAATTCAAAATTTGTACTTATACAAGTCATTAATGATCCCATTTCACATAAAACACTTCCAACACTATAAAAGTCATTTTCCACACATCATATACATAAAACAAAACATGTTCATACCATTTCCACCTCATTTGAGGTCAATTATAAAGAATCACCTATTCAATTATTTTTACCAACCCTTTTCCTACCATACACAACTTCATAGGCCAGTTTCATTTCAAATAGCATCCAATGCTCAACCTAATGTTTCACACACATTACAATACATACGATGACTATTTTAGGCCATTCATATTGATTATGAATATGCTTTTGCTCAATTTCACCACTTAAGTTCTTTTCTTCTCATTGACTTTATATAGCTGAAAATAGTGAAATTTATTGAATTCATAGAGTAAACTCTACCCATTTTCATATGAGTAGATTTTAATACCACAAGTGTTACAAGGACTTGCCAACATAGAATGTTAGGTAGGTTACAATTTTGCACAGCCTAGTGAAAATGCTAACTTTGTTAAAATTTTAACAGGTTGTAGAACAACCCCTACTCCACTTATAATTTGGGGTGTCACAATCATCTCAACTTTTCATGGAGTAATCAAAATGCAATGAGAGCACCACCAGAATTCAAGCAATCGAAAGAGTAGAAATCCAATCTAGAAGAGATAGTCACCAAACTTGCTAGCAGTACTCAAAACTTCATGAACAACACCTAAGACTTCATGAACAACAAATACATAAGGTTGTAAAAGCAAGTAGCATCACCAAAAAACTGGGAGGCATCAATCAGAGACTAAGTGGTGTCAATCAAAATCTAGAAAGGCAAGTAGGTTAGTTGACATATACATTGCCAGGAATATGATAAGATTCTTTGCCTAGAAACATAGAAACGAATCCAATTGAAAAGGTTAAGGCAATCACCCTGAGAAGTGGTAAGTAGTTGGGAGAAGAAGATGTTGAACAAGTGGCTTGTAAAGAAAAACAAGAGGAACTCACTAAATAACTACAACAACCAGTTAAGAGCAAGCTTTTTCCAAATAATCCCAAGCTAGATGTGCCTCCAATTCCACTTCCTCAAAGACTCCAGTAGTAGCAAATAGATAAGCAAATTTTTAAATTTCTTATTGTGCTTAAAATATTCTACATTAACATTCCTTCTACAGATGCCTTAGCACAGATGCTTAGCTTTGCAAAATTATTGAAGGAGATCTCAGCAAACTAAAGGAAGCTAGAGAATTATGAAATCATGGAGTTGATTGAAGAGTGTGGTTCCATCATCTAGAGAAAGTTGCCCTAAAAGCTTAAAGATCCAGGAAGCTTCAGGATTCAATGTGCTATTGAAAATTGTGTTTGAAAAAGCATTATGTGATCTAGATGCACTTAAAATGTCCCACAAGCTTATACAAAGATTTAAAGAGCCTGAGCATCAAAAAGCCAAAATCCACCTCAAAGACATTGACTAAAGAAGGAGACAGTCAAGCTAAATACTATAAATTAGAACTACTTTTCATCCCTACTCTCTTTGAATTTTTAGTTCTTTTTGTTTTTTTTTTCTATTTATGTTTAGTTTTTTTTTAAATTTTCTTGATTGCAGATAATCCCTTCTTGAGTCCATTAAAAATTTCTTTCAACCATCAAAGGCAACCTTCATTCACATCAGAGGAGAGCATGCCCCCACAAGAAAGTTTTTTTCCTCTTATGGAATTTTTTCTTTCACATTGAGGATAATGTTTCATTTAAGTTTGGGGGTATTTGGGGATTTTTAGTTAGTTTTGGATAAATTTTATTTGATTTTGTTTTTGAATTTAGGTATCATTTTTCAGTGAGATTCATTTTTTGATGATTATGATGACTTAGCTAAGAAAATATGAGAGCGAATTGTGCCAAACAATTGAAGCTGGATAGGATTTTATCTTGTTGATCAGTAACATATGGTTAGTTTTCTATTGGCATTATGCATGATTTAAAAGGAAAGATAGATGTTACCTTGTGATTTAATGATTCTTGTGATAAGTTTATCTTTTTCATGAATAATGAATTTTGAGCACATTATGTCCTAATCTTGTGAAGTATTTGTTAATTAGTTGATAATGTTGTGAATTTAGTGACATATTTTAGTTGACATGAGCATATTAGAACTTGTTTGATTATCCCTCAAGGCAAAATCCTAAATAATTTGTTTACTTGGAAATGATTGAGGCATTGTTTGATAAGTTTGAGCCTTTCAAGTTAACCTAGTACATCATGTCACTAGTGTCCTTATTGAGCCTTAATGAATGAATGACATATGAAAAGCTTGTGAAAGACCACCATTCATTTTTTTTTCTTTTTTAGCCTCATCATCCAGACCCTTTGAGCTTGAAAACTATACTAGACCTATTAAGAGACATAATCTATACACATGATTTTTAGAGAGATATGAGTGAAGCAAAAGAAGATAAGTTTGGGGATATTTGAAAGAAGAATGCCAAAGGAAAAGAAAGGGACAAAAAGAAAAGGAATTAGTAAGTATTCATCCTTCATTTGGGGGGATCACATCCTAAAGGATTCAAAAGAAAACAAGCTTAGGGGTATGGTAGTAATACAACCCATAAAAAAAAAAAGAGAACCCCACACAATAAGTCAAGAGAGTGAATATTCATGTTAAAATACATTTATAATCTCTTACTTTGTGAATCCTTGTTCCTTTTCTTTTTTAGCTAAACCCAAGGCCCCATAATAAGCTTGACAAAGACCTATTGATCCAAGTGAATAAAGTTGTCTACATTAGTGGAGAGGGGTGATGAAAATCAAGCTTATGGAATGTGTTTGATTTCTATTTCCTATTTTGATAATGAACAAACTTGGATGAAATAATTTTTACTATGTGGTTTGATGATAATACATATATTTGATGTAGAGTGGATTAATATAAATGAAATGAAATGCATGTAATCAGGTTTTGTGAATTGATGGATAAAATGTAAATGAATTTTTGGAAATAGGTTAAGGATAGAAGTTGTCAAATGGAGAAATCCGTTGACATTTTTGGTCAATAACCTCAACGGATTTGTAGTCAAGGATATATCCAGCGAAGTTGGCAATTAGTGAACCTTAATGGATTCAAATCAGGCGAAGTTGATAATTGGTGAACCTAGACGGATTTAGAGTCAAGGACATATCCGGCGAAGTTAAACTTTAAAAAATTGTTCTATGAAGGAGAACATCAACGGTTTGTCATAAAAGTCAATGATTTTTGGGTAAAACGTTGAAAGTTTTGGCATGGTTGTAGGTAGTTACAAAGATCCAAAAATGAAGCAATTTGACATTTTCTTTAACCTCCTTTGAGAGATTATCTCCCAGCAGTTGAATATCTATATTAATGTGAGATGTGTAGAAGAAAGTGTGTGTGAAAAAGAGAAGTGAAATCTTGTAGTGTGATGAAGAGAAAATCAAGAGATCAAGATTATACAGAGATTCTAACACTAGTTTTGCTGGTGAATGAAGCTTGGATAATCAGAAGGACTATAGTCACTTGAGTGTTGAATTCATCATAAGTTTTTTCTTATTATATTCTTTATTATTTTGATTATACCTTGGTTTGGGTTGTAAACCAAAAGATAGTTGAATCATTAAAGGTTGTGTAAGTGATTTATCTATAATGCTACCTGGAGGTGTAAGTCTAGAGAACATAGTATCTATACCACTATAACTTTGGGACTAAGTTAACTAATGAAACCTAAGCCTATGATTGGGACTTAGAGAGTAGAGTAGGTAGAGAGTGTCGAACCACTGTAAATTCTATGTTCTCCATTTTTGAGTCATTTCATTTGTAGTACAATTACTAGATTATAAAGATTGTGTTAGTTTAGCCAAAGTATGGGACAAACAATTGGTATCAGAGTCATCTTTGTATTGCTCAAAGTGATCTCCTATGGCTACAAGTACAAATGAAAGTGAATGATAATAATGGCAAAAATAGAAATGGAAGTAGTGGATTTGCATTCTAATCAACTTGCTTTCCTAAGGGATTATCCACAAATAGACCTCCATACCTAACTAGAGAAAATTATCCTCTATGGAAATTAAGAATGGAAAGTTTCTCAATGGATTACAACATGTTTGCATGGTGATAATTAAAGATAGTTTTACAACACCTGTAGGAAAAATAAGTACTTGGACTACTGAATAGAAAAAGCAAAGCTCAGCAAATGAATAGGCTCAAAGCTTTTTATATTGTGCTATTTCTCAAGCTAAATTTGAAAGGGTGTCAACTTGTCAAACTGTAAAAGACATATGGGATAAACTTCAAGTTACCCATGAATGCACATCATAAGTGAAAGAAACAAGAATGAATCATTTAATGCGTGATTATGAACTATTTATAATGCTTCCTAATGAATCTATTATTAAGATGAATCACAAATTTATGAAGATCGTCAATGCATTGAAAGGTCTTGGAAAGAGATTACTAAGAAGGAAGAAGTTCAGAAAATACTTAGATCTTTACCAAAAGCTTCAGAAGCAAAAGACATCTCAAAGTTAAAGGTTGATGACTTCATTGGATCGCTACTATCTCATTAGCATGTCATCAATAAGAATGAAACTGAATCAAAAGGTAAGGGATCCATAGGCCTAAAAGCTAATTCTAATTAATTTGATCTTGATGTAGGTGAAGAAGATGAGGAAATTGCTATGCTCACTTGTATATTCAAAAATTTCTTCAACAAATAACAAAATGAAGAACAAATTTATAGTAGCTTGAAGAGTACAGAATAAGAAAGGTGAAAGAAAATTCAAAACTAAAATTTTAGTCAAAAAGGAAGAAGATGAACACATACGTCATAACTATGGTAGAAATGGACATCTAAAGTGTCACACCCCACATTTTGAGGTGCAACTTAGCATTTTACACAGGGATTTCACCTAAATTTGCCCACTTTTAGGGTGGGGTGCTAGAGTCCTATTGTGGAACTTGACTAGTTTCTACAGAAAAATGGATAACATATCCCCTAAATTATTAGGGTTTAACCTGTACAATTATTCATCAAAATTAATATAGCCACAATCTAAATTCTAAAATACACACACATACCCACTGCGCAGAATCTGCATCACACCATGATGGCAATAACCTAACATATTCTAAGTTACATAATATGCACATTTTTATACTATTATGACATCCCACTCCATTACAATATATATCAAGGATAATTTAACATAATTATACATCACTTCAGATCATTGAATACAGATATACAATGACATATGAATTTCCAATACAAATTATTATATTATAACAATATGGTCTTCAATATTGGCTCACCAACCCCAAACCTTGGTTAGGAATCTTCATCTAGCCTATCAACTAAAAAATTTAAATTTAAACAAGATGGCGTGAGTCTGGGCAAACTCATTAAGTAGGCATATAATAGAAAATAATCATAAATAATCCATATATAACTTATTCAAATCCAAAACATGTCTAATCCATGCTTGACATTACCATGTATCCAACATTCCATTTACATCATATGCAATCATATTATTCACTATCATATCATATGCAACATTCATTCTAACCACATTAGGGAATATTCTATCCTCAACAAATCATGGATATTCCATTATAAACCAAGCAATAATTAATTCAACTCAAGGGATATCCACTATCCCTAACCAAACCAGATATCATTATTCTCAATCAATTATGGGACATCCACTATCTCGAAATCAAAACACACATGCCTGGATACAATTAAATGGGATTTTCATCCCCAATCACATAATATAGCAAATTATTGGGGGGGGGGGGGTGCGCCTGCTTACCTCAAATTCTTAGCTCCAAACCATATCTCTCTAGCTTTATGCTTTTTTATCCTTCTAAGATCATTCTATACAGGGCCAAAAACAATTATAATACATTATTTATACTCAATTTTCGATTATAATCATCAAACATATGATAAATACCAGTTAACTTAGAGTTTCTTCATAATTATCATCAGAAATCTTCTTAATCACATATTTATCTAGTATCATACATGGTTAGCAACTAAACAACTTACAAATAACTCAATTATGGTGTAAATCCACTTTATTCATCATTTACACAACCCAACTAGGGCATAATCAATTATTCGATTCCACTGGCCCGAATCAACCCAAATAAGCCTCAAAACATTATAATTCATACATTAAACCTTTCTCCCATGATAATTTCACAAAATTCCTAAAATTCCCCAATTTTCACTATTTATAGAAACCCTAGCAAACCAATTTCATGAATTGTCATACCCAGTTCATTAAAATAAACTAATTAGATTGTTTACCCCATGATTACAATAACATAAACTCTATCATCTTCCCCAAAACCATTGTACACAAGTTGGGTTCAAAACCCTAACATCAAAACCAAGTGAATTCGATGAAAATAATGAATCTTACCTTGCTTTCCATGCTCGGTGATCATCTTCCACCCATTTCCATTCCCAAGGCTTCCCAATTAGCCATGGGTCACGCTCACCAAGGTTTCTAGCAATGGAAACACGCAAAAATGACAAAAGGTTTGAGTTTTTATTCGCCAAATCAAAGTTTTTCAGGGAAATACCAATATTTTCTAGCTCAAATCACTAAAAAACATATCTAAAATGATGGGTTTTCAAGGCTAGGGGCATGGGAGAATAAGGGAGGGGGAAAATGAATGAAAATGGGCTGCTAAAGCCCTTACAAATCATGATTTTTTAGTGGTTCGACGCGTTATCGGGCCTATGTCGTGACATAGGAAACCTACGTCATGACACAGAGTTCACTGATTGCCCAGTGTCATGACATAGACTTCCTGTGTCGTGACAAAGCTGTCGCGATACTGAATTTCTATGTCGGGACATTAACCTGCTGCTCATTCTTAGATGTTTTCGTATTTCATCCATACATTTCTCATAACATATCCAAATTGAGTGATTTTTTTTCCATTGGATAGATAATTTCATGAAATACAACTTTCTTTTTAAACAAGTTTTCAAATTAGTCCATTATCCATGTCCAAATTCAATCTTAATGAACCATTTTTCAAAATTCAACTTTTTCACTTATGAAAAATCACCATAGTCCCCATTTTACATAAAACACTTCAAATCTCCCAATAATCACTTCCCACACATTTAATAATTAGAATGAAGTATGTTCATGCTATTTTCCATTTCATTTGAAGTTAATTGTCAAGAATCAACTATTCAGTTCTTTTTAACTGAATTTTCTATCATAAATAACTCATTAGGCCATTTCCATTCCAAGTTACATCCAAAACTCAAACTAATGTTTCACACACCTTACACTACATATAATAACTATCTTAGGCTATTCACATTGATCATAGATATGCTTTTTCCTAAATTCATCATTTTAGTTCTTTTTGCGCAACATTCAACTCGATGATCCAAAACTAAAATATTGTCTCTAAAGTCCAATTTAAAACCTCATACCTATCAAATTATGCCCAATAAGCATATTTCATTAGTCACAAAATTCATATACATGACCTACCTTAGAATCACTACTTAGGTCAATTTCACTCAAAATTGCTAATAAAGCAATTTTCTTTATTGAATTTAGTTTTTCATAACAAATTTCTTTATAAATCACTTTGTATTACTTCAATTTCTCACTTTACTAAAATGTGAAGAATTTTCCCCAAATTTCAACACCATAGGTGTTACAATCTCCCCTCCTCAAAAAATGTTTCATCCTTGAAACTTTCAAGATCAAATAATTTTCGTTGCTATCTCAAATTTACAATCAAATTAGAACTTTTGGGTTCATATCCATATGATACACCACACAAGTTGTAACTTTATGATTATATAACCTGAATATTGACAAATTGTGCTTAACTAATAGTAAAATTGGCATACATAATGCTTTATCTAAAGAATTCAAGTTATACATACATTCTCCTCAATAATAGCATTACCACTAAATGTCATTTTATGTATACAAGACTTGCCATTTAAAATGGGTAATACCAATCTACAATTCAATCATGCTAAAATATTTCAATTATCTTATATTGATTTCCTAATCATCCAATCAATTTTTAATATAGCATTCAATATTTTTACTTAATCTCTTCAAATTATGGAATGCAGTATAGAGTAATCACAAGTTAATCAAGATAAACTCCAAACACCTTATTTATCCAAATTTACAATATCATTATACTAAATGTCAACAAGAATATACATCCCGATAAGCCATTTTTTCAATTCATCTTTTCTCATAATAATCTTTCCAATCATCTAACACAAAATTTTCCACAGTTATACAAGAATACATGTTTCCATTATACCCATACTGTGATAATATAACTCATATCACAAGTACTATGTAATCTTATTCCATATTACTGTATGGCCCTGGAAATTTCAAAAATGTAAATGTTCACTATTGTAAAGTTTTAGAAATTTTTACAATGCGGCATACAGTAAAATTTAATTTTTGAGGAAGTTTATTATCAAAAAATTATATAAATGGATGAAATATCTATATTAATATGAGGATGATGAGGATATATGTTAATTAATAAT
>JAYJMB010006654.1:0-53733 GCA_036873735.1 Pouteria campechiana | reverse complement strand
ATCAAAAGAGGATCCAAAACATGTGAATTTAGGTATAAAAATATTATAATTATGAGCTTATCAACCGCCCCCGCCCCCCCCCCCCCACCTCTTCTTGAATCGTTTGATCTATTACCTAGATGTATGACAATAAATGTTTGGAATATGTCTGATCAAGACAGATCCACATAGATATAATGTCTAATGGTCCAAATCATTCAAAAGTGCATCATGTGTGGCCCAGTTTTCTTCCTTCAGCAAGCAATCTAGTGGGTATGAAAAATCTCTAATCGTGGATTAAGACCCTCCCCATCCCTCCTTTGCTTAGACTTAAGAATGATCCCCAGGTAAAAAAAAAAATAAGGGAAAGAAGGAGAGGAGAAAGAGAATGCATATGAATGGATGACCCAATCAACATGCATAAATGGGCTACTGAGGGCATGGAAAGTCATAGATTGTAAATTTAGGCATGATTCCTAAGCTAGAAGTAAGATATGAATGCATATTCGTATAAAGGAAAATAGAAATAAAAAGCCTAAAGTTTATGCTAAAGTAGGTCATCTCAAGACATGGGTAATTCTTTATTAGTCCTTTTAGCCCATTTTAATATGTTGTATATGAAAAATGCAAAATAGACTCGATTTCATGTTAAAGTGGGTCATCTTAGGGAATAGGGAATCCTCTATCAACCTCTTTACCTCACTTTAACATGTTGGATATAAAAAACAAATGCATGAATGAAGATAAACAACCCAAATTTCATGCTAAAGTGAGCTATCTTGGGTCATGGATCCTTTATCAATCACTTTAACTACTTTGGGGTACTGAATATGAAAACAAATATATAGATGAAGATAAATAACATAAGTTTCATTCTAAAGTGGACCATCTCACGGCATGTGGAATCCTCTATCAACCCCTTTAGCCCACTTTACCATGCCGAATATCCAATTACTTTAAAAAAATGCATGGATGCATAATAGATGGCTTGGATTAAAAAAATAAAGGCTTATTGAATGGACTTACTGGTTCTTCACTTAAAACGACGATCGACAGCATAAGGGTGTTATTTTAGATGATCGTAAGGGCTTACAAGGTTGATAATGATGAGATCTTCACACTAGATGACTCTAATCAGTCTAAAAATAGTTAAAAGGTGAAAAAAATGAATAAATTTTAGAGAAAATGGAGAAAAGCACACTTTTTATTTCCTTAGAATTTTTCTAACAATTTTACAACGTGGTCTCGTCTTTCATTAGCAAAGGTGAGGATTCTTATTTATAGGTGAGTTTGGGCCTATAAAAGGAGTATTTTGGTATTTCAAAAAAGTTGCCAAAAAGTCAAAATTTTGACTACACTCGTTGAAAATTTGCACAAACTATCAACAAGCGCAATAGGTGCCACATATGAGCCAGTGTGCTGGATGCATGTGATGGATGTGGCATGGCAAGTGTATCGTCGATAGTGAGACGCATGGCATTAGCGATGGATAGCTCCAACAAGGCAAATCGATGGGCCCATCCATATGGGTTATGGGCCCAATCATGTGGGATAACTCATGTGGCATGTGGGCTCAAGTCAAGCGGGTAGTGCACAATGGCGGGCGGCTATGGAGGTAGGGCATGGCAGCAATCCTGGTGGCGTCGATGATCGATTCTAGCAACACACCAGCTTGTCAATGGGGTCTACCTTACGGTTTTTAATACCCTTAATTCCATTTTTAGAGTCTATTTTGTTTGATTCCCTTTAGAAATTAGGTTTTGAATTTTTGTATATATACCCTTTTACCACAGGTTGTTAGGTAACTAAGACATCAAATCATATAAAGGGTGGAAAGGGGTGAATTAAAAAGGGGAAAAGACTTTTCCATCTTTTTTTTCTCATCATCCAAGGATGTGAAGTAGGTAAAAAGTGAGGGAAATGATGTTATATAATAAGAAATAATGATTAGAAATAAAATAAATAAAAATAAAATAGGTATATTTTTAATAAAATCAATAACTAAAAATGTAGATAATAATAAAAAATAGTAAAATTGTTATGTAATCAGATGTCAAATTGCATCAAAAGATGTAAATGCATGATAGAAAAGGGTAAAAAACTTTTCCTTTTCTTTCCTTATTCTCAAACAAATCTTTAATGTCTTTTTATTACAGCCACGCGGAGAAAATTTTCAAATTACAGAAAGACTTAAGGATTATGGACCGAACCAGCCATTCCTAGTGCGACCGGTTGGGCTTCTGTAGCATTGTTTCAAATAGTCAATCACATAACCTTAAAGAATGATGAAATATGGACCGTAAATGGGCTACTGATAAGTTATCCATTTTGTTTGCGAGCAGCCGTCAATGAGCATTGGAAAACACATCTACTCTGTTCTGCCGGACATCTGTTAACACACTTAAGCAAATTGAATTACTGGAACGCTCCTGCCTGTACAATTTCCATGTGAAACAAAGGAATTTCCCGCGCAACAATCAAAAAGTCATAAGATGTTGTCAGAATCAAACCGGTAATTGAACCGGCCAATGAGTTGATTTGGTTCAAACCGGTAGGACCATTCAATCGGACCGATTTGAACAGTGATGTCATCATAATATAATTATGATGTCATAAAGTTTTAATAATTTTAAATATATATTATAAAATTTTTAAATAATATAATAATTATATTATGCATGAAGTAATGAGTTTATAGCCCAAACAACAAGAAATAATATATAACAATCAAAATAAAAAAGCATAAATGCATAATTATTATTTATGATTATATAACTATGCAAGTAAAAAAATAGCAATAACATGATTAAATAAACTGACCTTAATTTTTTGAATGCTCCTTTAAAATTTAAAACTTCAAATATATCTAAAAGCCTAAAAGTAAAATTCATATAATTATTCAAAGGTTGAAGCATAAATAACAAACTCATGTCAATTGCTAATATTAAAAAAATCATAGGCTTGAAAAACTAAAAATAATTAAGCATAAATTTAAAAACTGTAAAAAAAAAAAAAAAACTTACTACCGGAGTTGAAGAAGACGCAGACATCGGAGCTGGAAGGGATGCCGTTGTCGGCAACGGAGACGCTGGAGCTGGAAGTGGAGGACGCCGGAGCAGGAGGGACACTGCTGTCGTTGATAGCCATTGCTTTCATCGAATCTGGTGACCGAAGACAAAGAGGGAGAGAGAGGAAGGGGGTTTTCCGACGACTAGCTGTCGTCAATGGCCACTGGAGACGAAGAGGGAGAGAGGAGGGGACTTCCGACGGCTGATGTCGAAAATGGCGTGCTTTCGAATGGGACGTCGGATCTGGTGACTGAAGATAAGGAGGGGAGTTTCCGTTTTTTATGGCTGAATGTCATCGATGGCCACCAAAGACGAAGAGAGAAGGGGGTTTCCAATATGGCTGTCTTCGATGGATGGGGTGTCGGATCTAGCAACCGGAGACGGGCAGAGAGGAAGACTGAGAGAGAGGGCATCGGATTTGGCAACGGCAGGCTGTCATCGATCTATCGTTTCCCACCCAAGACAGATATGGAGAGGGAAAGTTGTGAATGGGATGGGCAGAGGATTTCTTTGGCCATCAACACAGAGGAAAGAGAGCAAGATAGGGACGAGAGCAACTCTCGTTCGCAGTGATTAAGGCACGCATATGTTTTTTTTTTTTTTCTTAAAGGGAGACCCAAGTCCACCCAGTCCACAGTTCTCCCAATTCAATTGGTTTTTTCGCATTAGACCGGACCGGCTTTAATTGGACCGATGCCTGTACCGGTTGGTGGACAAACTGGCCAGTCCGATCGAGTTCTGATAACACTAATCAAGACAAAAGGTAAAAAGATAAAGAGGCACAATATGACACTTCAGACTACTTGCTGACATGTGAATTGAATTTCTTCAATGACAGGATTCCTCCTGTTTGTATGTTACATCTTTATGCATTAAAATAAATAGAAATCAAAAAATCAAGATGCTAGGTAAATGTGGAAGGAAACCAAAATGACCGCTATCAATTCAACAAGTTGTAAGCTGGCAACTCCTCAATACTGGAAACATCTTCCAATGCAAGCTCCCGTTCTAGCTGCGTTCTTGTGGATTTGAGGACCTCCTGGAAAGAGACAGGTTAAAAGGGAGAAAAAGTCAAGTCCTATAAAGAGAGGTTAAAAGGGGGAAAAGTGAGTCAGGTCCTGGAAAGAGAGAGGTCAAAAGGGGAAAAGTGAGTCAGGAATGAAACAATATAAGGGTGCTACAATACCACAATCAGCTATGCCACTCAATGCAACTCCCACCATTTCTTAAAAGGTAATGGCCCTAATCATGCTTTACTTTGACATTCGGGTCTGTTTGGATAGTGTATTTCAAAGACAGTGAATTAGAAAAAGAATGTATTAGAAAAATATAATTAGAGGTTACATCAGCAAATTTGGCATTTTAATCAAAAATAGAAGGTAATAATCGATAATATAGGTAATAATGAAAAAAAAGTAGGATTGTTAATGATAGTTAAAGTGTCACGTCAATCTAAAAAGGTGTGTAAAAAAGGTGTATTTCGAATACACTCTTTCTCGTGCATCCAAATGCAACCTTACATTGATGTCCTAAAATAATTATGTTATCAAATTCTCCATCACATACTAGGATGTCATTTCAAACTATCCAAATTGTAGACCACCCTGTGGTACCCAGGCAACGAAGATCTAAACAATGGGGTAACGACTGAGGGCTGATGTAAGATGGCTAAGGTTTCCACTACGTATAATTTACAAATACACATTCAATAACTTGTACATCCATTGATGAAATGAGTGCACCAGATGCATGGGAGATGAGAAACAACGTACTAACAGGCTATTAGCATAGAATGAAAAACTACGGCAAAATCACATAGCTCACATTGAATTCCATGTAAGAAGCATGCTTTGCAAGCCATTGAGCATCCATCATTTGAAAGGCCACACAGTAGAGGTTATCAAATGCCATTTCATCGCCTCCAAGCAGTTGCAGAAAGCGAATTCCCACTGGTGAAGTTGGCCTGCCTGCAAGAAGTTTCAAACATACATTATTTGGATTTTCACTGACTTATGGCAACAAAAATGAATTTGTCACAGCAATTAAATGGCCCTCAACTAGAGGATAGATGTCCTTTATACTTTTCCTTTTCCTTTTTAATTTGAAAGGAATGAAATGCAAAGCATAATATTCTCATCATAGACTTTGTTCCAGCGATCCAGACTTTTGTTCTATCAAGCGTGGTGTTGGAATCCACAAAAGGCTAAACCATTCCCAATTAGACAAACCGTTGGATCCTTAGCATTCTCTTTAATAAAATGTGAATCACTGCAGCACTTTATTTCCTTAATTTACCACCACATTTGCACCCACCCATGCAACATCCTCCATTTATTTAGGCACATGTAAATGCAGCATACATCAACCTAAAAGTTTTGGACATTTTAGCACTGCATAAGGTGGCTCTATTGTAAAAGCAATATATGTAAAATCCAGACGAGTTTAATAACATATGGTCTATCCTAATTACATAAAATGTTAAAAAATTTGGAAAATTTTATTTAAACTATCCAATAACATATATGGATGGCAAACTGGTAAAAGGAACAAACTGATTTTTGTGGGCCTTTCTCAACATTAGGCACCACCTCATGCACAGCTCAAATCTCCTACACGGTTGCTGGTCTAGGATTAACTAATCCATGAAAACTTGAAACAGGGTGTCTCATCGGATCACACACTAATTGAGGCTCGAGGCATTATTACCTCAGCTACCACTATTTAGAATACTGTACCTGATAGTAAGTCCAACATTTGTGCTAGCATGAAAGAAATATTTATGCCAGCTATGGCAAAGGGATACTCCCATTCTGCTCGTTTCCCATCTTGTTTGTGCAACAACCTTTGGAATGACTCCTGCCAAACAAGCAAAATCATGAAAACCCAGAGCATTTGGATGGACATTGAATGAGACAAGACTGCCCTCATGACAAAAAAAATTTCCGAGGCTAGAACTAATTTTTATACAAACAGAGGAATCCTAGAAGTTCCTCGACGTCATTGTGGCACCCAAATGGGGCCTCAACCAGTAAGTTACATGCTAGGTTTCAACTCGCGATTTTATAGCAAGGATGTGCTAATAAATAAAGCGATAAAACAAATGTTGAAGCCTCTCTATTTCAGTACAGGCCAAAAGAAATGTTAGATCCCAACCATGGTTAAAAGTTTGTGACTCAGCTAAACTCATTTAGCTTTGAGATCAGTCAGGACCAATTTGAGGGCTGGGTTGGGCCAACACAACCAAGTCAGAGGTGCTTGCACACTAAACCAGATGATGCTAATGAATGCAAGTTCTTCATCAGTGTACAAGGCTAGTGCAGATCTCAGTAAATAAATGCTTATTAAGAATAACATCATCCAGGAGGAACTCTTCATACCACATTTTATCACAATATATGGGACCAAGTGGGTCCACAAGATTAAAAGCCATGGTTGGATGATGGAAGGAATTGAATCATGATTGAAAATTGCAAAAGAATTATCATAGGTGAATAATCAGCACCATGCAAATAACAGCAGGAAAAATTGTCATGCCATTTAATACAACCTTATTTAGATGTCTATAACTATTCTAGAGCAATGCTTCTGTCTGCAGTTGATGGCAGACTTCTCCAAAATGATATTTAATGTAGATGGGAGGCCAACTGGACCCAACATATAAATTCAGTGTAAAAAGGGACGAGTTCACACTAGAAAATGATTCTGCTCATGAAAAACAAAAAAAAAAAGGACAAAAATTAAGATAAGGCCAACAGACAAACCGGATACTTCTTAGCGAAAAAGATAAGATTCTCCAGAGATATAAATCCACCACCCCTGAAAGGAAAGATTCAGTACTGTTCAAAAAACAATTTCAACAGAATAAACAAAACTATGCCTCAGGTCATTCGCCGTTTTATCATTGGTACCATCAAAAGAAATATCTGACACATTTTCCCAAATGTTGTGTTGCTTGGTCAGAAAATTATTTTGAGCAGATTCTATCGTTGAAACCATTATAAGACTCATCATTTGTCTCAAGATCAGCTGCAAATGGAAAGCCTTAGACATATGATTAGAGCCTTTCCATTTGAATCAATGTACTAAAGTCAGTGAGAAGATCGTCAAGAGGAAGAGACTTTTGGACAGTAGCTTATCCATGATATGACATGCTATACGAATAATCTAAAAAGATAAGGTAAAGTTCAAAATAACACAGCTATTTCAAATAAAATTTAACTGCAAATTTCAACCCTACAGTTATCCTGCACAAAATCCTAACAAGCATGTTAATCTACCTAAAATCTGTTGATGGATCTGAACCTTGCCAACCCATGTCCTTCCAAAGCTCTGATTTAAGAGATGGGAGTTCTCGATCAGGGTAAGCCAACCGCCAGAGTTGTCTAAGTGCATCCTGCAACAAAATATTTCCAGCATTATGTCCACATATGCCAATAAAAACTATGTCAATGAAAGAACCTAAGATCTTTAATAACCTTAGGGATACCATTGCTCACAACTAGGGGTGTAAATTGGGTATAGCTGACTCAGGTTGGGGTCAACCCAACCCTAACCCTATTTTTAAAGACCTAACCCAACCCTGAAAAGACTGGGTTGGGTTCGGGTTAAATTTGGGTTGATTATTGGGGTTGAAAGTAAACCTCACTTTAGATTCAAGTGCTCTTGAATTATATTTAATTTTATTGGTCAACTAAAATAGCATTGTTTAATAAAATTCATTATTGACATCGATAGCCACATTTTGATATTAGGTCTCTCTTTTGCCCATAGTTGTTAAAGGCACACCTAGGCATAAAACGGTTTAAGGCTCGCCTACGCACAAAGCGGTTTAAGGTGCAGTCATAGCACCTCAATAGGGCCAAGGCAAGGCTCTTTCCATTAGGTGCATCAAAGTGCACCTTTCTGTGCCTTTTATCTTTGTGTGAAGCGCACACTTATAGTGCCTTTCAGCATCATTTTAAGCCAAAAAAATAAAAAAATAGAAACTTCTTGAAGAAGCTTCCACTGAAACATTTCAGCAACCCATCAGCCTTTCCTTTTTCATTCCCATTCAAGAAAAGGAGTTGAAAGAGGAAGGAAAAAAGAAAGAAAGTTGCTGCCATCAACAACAGATTTGAGGAAGATAGACCCGGAAGCTCGGAAGAAGTTGAGATAGGATGCTGCTCTGCCAATCAGCCCACACATAAGTGATTTTTTTTATTTTATTTTTTTTTTTTCCTTTGATTGTCCTCCATGCATCAGTTTTCATTTTTTGACCATCTTGTGTGAAAGATTTAAAGGGCTGATTTGTTCTTTTTTTCTTTTAATCTTCCATGCACTTGCACGCAATGGTTTTTTGTTTTTTCTTCCCTCTCTATTTGCACAGTACCAGCGTCCTCTGTCTTTTTTTTTCTTTTTTTTTTTCCTTTCTATTTTCACTGGGTTAAGAACCTCCTGTTTTTTAATCTTTTTTTCCTTTGTTTACACCTGTCATTTTTATCTTTATATTCTTTTTTCCTCTCTGCTATCTATAATCTATTGCATTCGAATGCTTTCTTTTTCATTTTATGTTTCATTTGCTGTCTTTGAGTCTCCGTTTACATTTACCTGTATATCATTATATCTTCAATATCCCTATTCTGTTTTTCTATTGATACCATTGTCAATACTGGTTAATTTTTATTTATATCCTGTTATGCATGGTATTTTATGGTGATCATTGATGACTGTCTTATTACCTTTCCCTACAACTTGCTGCCTTTTTCTATTTTATTGTGCTACAATTGCTGTTTTTTTATTGTGCTGCCTCTGTGATAAATTATTGCTGATCATAAGTTATAACTGTTGTTGCTTGCTGTTTGTTTTTCTGTAATTTACTTTTTTTCCCCTGGAATGTGTGTATTTATTTTTCTTATTTATTGCCGTGAATAATCTGTAGTCTATATCAGTATATGATATGTGTTTTATTTTTATATTTTACTGCAAAAGTATTTTTTTATGTGATTTACTGCTATTATTTACAGCTCTCTGTTCAGTTCCTTTTTTTTTTTTTTTTTTGTCCATGTTTGCTGTAGAATAGAACTATAGAAACATATTCCTTTTACATACACCATGTGCAGTTCAAAGAAGGGCCCCACATGGAACTATGCACATGCAGAGAATCCAAAAGATCTAAAAAATGTTAAATACAACTTTTGTGGAAAAGTAATTAAAGGGGGCATGCATCATGCAAAATAACACCTAGCGGGATGCTATAGAAATGCAGCTGCATGTAAAAAATGCCCTGAACATGTCAGAGAAGAGATTAGAAAATAAATGATGAAGAAAAAAGAAAAGGAGCAACTGAATTTAATGCAAGTTCCTTTGCTGAAGGATTTGGAACATACAAAGAACTGAAAAAGTTGATAAACAATTATAAGGAAGAATGGGCTAAAGATAGGATGCAGTATTATGGAAGACGAATGGAAAGATAGAAGAGACAGAATACTGATTAATTTTTTAGTGAATTATTCCTACGGAACAATGTTTCTTGAATCCGTTGATGCCTCTTCTTATGTGAAGAGTAGAGAAAAAAATACTTGAGTTCTTTGATAAATTTGTGCAAAAGATTGCAGAAGTCAATGTTGTACAAGTCGTCATAGATAATGCTTCAAACAATGTGATGGCTGGTAAGAATGAATTTACAATTTGTTTACATTATTGGATATTTATTTTAGATATTACATCATGAGTTAATTTATTATCAATACTTAATTTTATGTGTTCTCACTTAATATTATGTGTTCTTGTGTTCTCACTTAATATTATGTGTTCTCAAGGGAGGTTGTTGGAGGCAAAGTATCAATGTATACATTGAACACCTTGTACTGCTCATTGTTTAGATTTGATGTTGGAAGACATATGGAAGATACGAACGAACCTTGAATACTAAAATGAAGAAGGAAGTTGCACTAAATGGTTATATCAATAATCATGCAGGAGTGCTGAATTTAATGAGGCAATTTACAGTCCAGAGAGAGTTGCTTAGGCCTGCAAAAACAAGGTTTGCAACAGCCTTTATAACTCTCTCAAGCATCCATAAGCAAAAGAGTAACTTGAGAAAGATATTTCCATCAGAACAATGGACTACTAGCAAATGGGCAAAGGAGCAACGAGCTAAAAAAGTAGTACAAACTATTATGTCCTTTTTGGACAATCATTGTTTATTCCCTTAAAGTGGAAGGCTCTCTCATTTATGTGCTTCTATTAGTTGATGGTGAGAAGAAGCCTCCAATGGGATACATTTATAAAGCTATGGATAGGGCTAAAGAAACCAGTGATAATACTTTCAAAGGAAATTAAGAGAAATACAAGGAAATTTTTCAGATTATTGACAGAAGATGGGAAGTTGAACTCCACATGCAGCTGGGTACTTCTTAAACCCAGAATTCTATTATTCAAATTCCAATATTGATACAGATCCAGAAGTAACACAGGGATTACTTAATTGTCTCACAAGATTGGTTCCAAGTGTCAATGTTCAAGACAAAATATGAGCATGTATAAGAATGGTGAAGGCATTTTTGGAAATAACTTGGCTATTAGACAAAGAACAGTGGTTCCAAGTAAATTTGTATTCTTGGTACGATTTTTTTTTTTAGTTCAGTGTTTATCAAAGTTTATTAAGAAGCAACATTTATATTTATACAATTTGTTTAACAGCTGAGTAGTGGGCTCTTTATGGTGCTAGTGCTCCAAACTTACAGAAGTTAGCTATAAAGGTTCTTAGCCTCACTTGCTGTGCATCTGATTGTGAAAGAAATCAGAGTGTATTAAAAAATGTAAGTACTTAAATATTTTAAATAGATAGATAATTTAAATATTTTAAATAGATGATGAATACTCTATTTAGATTCTTAGAATGAGTACTTATGTATTAATTTAATTTTTGAACTTCTGTAGCTTCATAGAAAAAGAAGAAACCAATTCGAGCAAACCCTCTTGAATAATTTAGTGTTTATAAAGTATAATAGAGTACTAAAAAGAAGATACAATGACACTGTCAATATAATTTCCTTAAAGGACATTGATGAAAGCAATGAATGGTTGACAGGGAAGATGGAGGGAAAAAAAATGCAAGTGATGAATATATATTTGAAGATGATGATTTGACTTGGGGTGATGTAGCTAGAGCTGCTAGAGTAAGAGAGCCTAGTCGTCCCATTAGAGCAACATCCTCTTCAACTCCCAATGTTTCAAGATTACCTTCATCATCTTCTTCAATTCATTTTATAGGGCATGAAGTAAATGTAGATGAATCTGAAGAGGAAGATGTTGAAGGATACAAGTCTTTTGATGAAGGGGATGATGATGGGATGGGAGATGAAGATGAATTTTGATATTATAATATTTTGTTTTTTATCATGTGCTGTGATGTGATGCATAGATGCACATACCTGTTCTTTTGGTTTTGAAACTTCGAGTTATTTATGTTGAATCTTAAATCTTGAAACTTTACCTTGTTCTATGCCTTTTGAATGCATATAATGCAATCAATGGATCATTTTTCTATATGCTTTGTTGTTTTCCTTTTTTTAGTGATATTAGCCCTTTGAATTGATATGGAATGTTAGATTAAGGATATTTGAGAATTGAGATAGAATTGTGAACAAGAGTTGCTCATATTTAACTTTTAAATAAAGTTATAATTCTATATTCAGAAATTTTAGGTACTATATTTTTCTTTAATGAAATCATGTAATGTGTGCCTTACTTCACTCAGGCTCGTGCCTTGCCTTGCACCTTGTGCCTAGGCTTCAAGAACCCCTTGCACCTTAGACAACTATGCTTTTGCTAAGTGTTGACTTCTTTTATAATAAATATGATAAAATCCAATCCCAGCTCTAATGAGGTTGATGAGGTCAAGTCCTTGTATTAAGCCTCAACAAGCTCAGGCTAGAAGGAAAATGGTTTCAGTGCATAATACATGACAATTGGACGGGTAATAAAACCCATCTACAATGATGCAATAGTCAGTACCAGAGCATCTAGTAATACATTAACAGGCATCAGAACACAATATTCAAGAGTAGAATATGGAAATTGTTTCAAAACATTGTCATGATGCTATTTACGAGTAATAATGCCGTAAACTAATTTCAAAACATTGTCATCCATAGCAATTTCATGATGGGGCACATTACGACAAGATATTCTTTACTGGGGCATCGGTTTCCTCATTGATATTCTAACAATGGAACAAAGCAATGCTATTTTATATTTTTAACCATTCAACAACATGGAGACGAGGGATAGAGTAAGATTTAGATTTCCAAGTAGGGCATTTGAAGAGGGGATTTCTCGATTTTTATACAAGGAACAAATCAGTTCAGCCCAATCCACACCAACCTGATTTCATAAATCAGGTCAGGTCACCTGATTTATTTAACCCGAGTTCCACTTTTCCCAACCCCCCAACCCAAACCAATCCATTTTCAGGTTGGGCTAGTCAAGTTCAGGTTCGACCCAACCATATTTACACCCCTACTGACAACATGTTAGCCAGAGGCATGGCGTTGTGAGTTAGCCAGAGGCATGGCAAACACCATGCCTAAGATTGGTGCCCTATGATGGATCTCACCCTTCTTTAGGTGGCCCAACATGTAAATAAATGGGTCTTTTCAATCAATTTACCAATAGTCCAATGTTTGTATTATCGATAAATACCTATTTATCGGTGGCTCGGAAAAAAGATATTATCATTTTTATCGGAGATATTATCGATAATATCGATGATATTATCAATAAATGCTGTAAAACAAAGATAAAACCAATTTCCAACATTCTTTTTATCGATCAGTGCCTAAAACGATATTATCGACGATAATATCGATAATGTGTACACTGCGATAGTCCACATCCAAACTTGCTGCTCACACAAGTCAACCATCCTACTTTACATGCAGCATTTGATGGGTCCACTCCAACCATATTCATAAGCTTATTCATAACAGTCCGACATTGCATGTGCATGATAACTTAGCTCACATCTCAATAAAGGTGTATGAGGATGAGAGGGCATGCCTAACTGAAACACACCAAAACTTGGGGGAGCAAATTAATTCTAAAGCATATGACATGCTAAAGTGAGAGTTTATTGAGGATGGCTCACTTGATGATCTAAACGAGACCCATCAAAAGGAACCTCCAGCCTCTGTTGTAGAATCCTCAATCTTTCTTCCTTCAAGGTGCATGAGATATGAGTTATTTTGCATAACTTGTCATATCATTCGTCAGTATGACAGAAAGGTAGAAATTCTGAAGCTCACTGGATACCACCAAATGGAAATGCTTACCTGTAGATGACTTAGAGAAAGTGATATGTTCTTGTTATGTCCATTTTGAACAATGGAAGACACAGGTAAAAGCCTTCCAATAAGCGATCCAGATCCAATGATGATGTTTGCTGAGAAAATTTAAAATATCAAGGTCATCGAATACTAACTCTCAGTTCTGTAAGATGATTGGGATCAAATTGGAAAGAGATTTTAATCAGATGAAAGTAAAAAGCATCTATTCCCAAATCAGAAGCACAATAGAGAATAAAACGATCAGTATCCTCAACCTGGGCATATGGATGAGATCCATGAGCACCTTGCATGATTGATGTTTGGTGACTAAAGCCATTCACAAAATGCCTATACATTGATGACCATTTCAAAAGAAAAAAGACCAATTTGGGAAACTTTTCAGGCATGGTCCAACCACTAGAGTGAACTGAAAACTTGAGGATGCAACCCATATCCTCCTGTTGAGATCACCATATAATTCCTTCCCACTGAGTTATTTTCTTTCCAGATAATTATTTTCCCTTTTCATTTGTCAACTTCTGTAGAAACAATAACATAAAAAATTACTTCTGACCCAGACAATTCATGACATACTCAGTCAGGAAATGCAGTTAACTGTAAAGCTGCACCAGGGAATTAATAGGCTACATTCATGAACATGCAGTGAGGGCGAGCCTGCCTTTGCAACTGGTCTTGGGTTTGAGTCACGTGAAACAGCCTCTTTGCAACAAAGCAAGGGTAAGGCTAGGGAATGGACGACCCTCCCCAGACCCTGTAATGTGTGGGAGCTCTATGCACCGGCTTGGCCTTCTTTTCTTCTTATCCATGAACATGCAATATCAAGTTGCACGAAGATGACAGCGTACAGATTACAAACTTGATTATGGGAGACCACTGAAACAAAGTAGCATAACAAGATATGTGACCTGGATTCAGAAACCCAATAAAAAGCTTCCATCCAAAAATGGTTATACCCATGTCAAATTAGCATGAGCTAGGTGGAGCCATCCAATAATCCAATATGAAAATTTTTGGATAAGTTTAATAATAGAAACAATTCTTTAATGGGCGAGATGAAAGTGTAAAGAATGTCAAAAGAACAAATCAGAACTATGCGTTCTGGTTTTATTTGGTTCATGAAGGAAATACAGTCAATACAACATATGCATTAAAGCAACAGTTTTTCCTTGCCAGCATATGGCATAAAAATTTTAAAGGTGTTAATTGGGCTTTGGGAAACATTTCAGAAAATCCAGCTTTGGGAAGTTTCTACGTAGCAGGAAATAGAAAGCAGCACAAACAGCATAGAAATTATTGGTAGAAAAAAGAAAGGAAAAGGGAAAAGAAGCAAAGAATAAAAAGAACTACTTACCTAACCACTGTGCCCATTGGCCAATCAGCTGGGAGAAAATAAAAGTCCAGTGGAGGTGTTCCCTTCTTTGTTCATCCCAGAGATCTTGATGGTTTTCGTGGTCATATCCCTATGGAAACAATCAAAGCAAAGGTTAAATGACATGTTCAAGCCCTCTTCATGTGGCCAGATCCTATTATCTAAAATAAACCAGTTTGGTGTTTTTCTGCAAGAGATGGAAAGTAATGAATCCACAAAAGCACCTCCAATGTATTTCCACTCATGGTTTTGTATAAACTTAGTAAATGCCCAACAAGTTCTGGTTCAACCCATGAAAATTGGTATTGACCAAGAGAAGAATGCCTGAAACAATGTGTTTAAAGTTTTATATGTTTTACTCCAGCCTTAACATAATGCAATACCATCATCAATCATCTAAGTCTCATTCCAATATCAACATTTGTTCCTGCTAATAAAATATCAGGAAAGTAAGCACATACTTCTGAGTAGCTATCATCATGTCCATATTTCTCAAGTAGAGGCTCGCTTAGACTACCCAATCTGGAAGTGTCAAGGTGCTCATTTTTCCTTCTATCAACATGCCCGTGATGAAGTCTTCTCCTTAAAGTTTTGGATGCCATGATATACAGTTGATTTAGCTAATTATTCCTGTTGCAGATGAAAGAAAGAACTTGTGCTGGTAACAAAATCAAAACTACATACAAAGGTAAGCTATTAGAGAATTGAAAAGCTTAGATTGCAAGAAAATTGCACACTAGTTCTTGAATGTTTCCACAAGAACCCACTAGGGCCAAAATATTCAACTCTAAATAATAAAATTTGACTGGTTCATCCAACATCTGAATTAGAGAGGAAAAGCATGTCTTCGTTGGGTCAGAACCTCCGATCTAAAACAAGATTCAATATTTCATGTCAGAATTTATGAATCATATGCACTTAAAATTCTCATCATAAATGTAGAAGATGCAACCCAAGAAAAACGATGAGGAATTGGCCCTCTTCCAAATCAATAACCATCCAACTGGTGTGCAGCTAGTAAATTTTCTCAACTGCAATTCTGGAATTCATCTACATTCATCATATTAAATTGTTCTTCCTTGAATGTTCAACACTCCAACCTACAAACCAAAGCTAGTCTTATGGCACCTTATACATTTACCTTCAGTTTATTTATACTTAACAATCATACAAAGCTGTTGAAATATATTGCCATTTCTTTCACCCAACTTAAATTCTATAAAGCATCAACCTTATCAATCTTCCAACCTTCTTGAACCATCAAACCAAGATTCCAAAACTGGTTCCTTTCTAACACTTCTTGACAAACAATTTTAACTGATTCTACAATTCTAGTTTCATAATTGCCAAACATGCATAAATTTGGATCTAGTTTTGCTAATTCTATAACCCTTAGATTCTAAAGTGTCCTTCCATTTCTTCAGCTTTGGGCCCATGCCTGCACTTGTCTCATCCATCATAACCATCTCATCTACAAAGAACCTAAACCATGGCATATCTTCCCATAAATGCCCATCCTTGATTGAAGTAAAGAAGCATGGTATCAACATTAAACCTCAATGTAAACCAAAATATATGGACAATTGGATCTGATATTCTAGGATAATACATTTGTCTAATGCATGCAGCCTATACTGTGATAAACTAACATATTCAACCAACAAAGGGTGATACAATGCTATATTCCATCTTCCAAACATTGGCAATTAACCATCTTATTATCTTACCCAGTGATTGCATTATCGATATTATTGTCGATAATATCATTTTAGGTACTCAGCAATAAAAAAAAAACACATTAAAATGACATTATATGTCAATGACAGGAATTATCGACAATATCTTAGATTTTATCAATATTATCGACAATTTATTGATAAAATCTCACTGTTACCCGATATTATCGCGATAAACTGTCGATAATATCGTTTAGGCAACGATATCATCGACAGGGGCATATCGGGGGGGGGGCAGGCATTTTTCGCCATTGTGATGTGTGAAACGCCCTCCCAAACCCATTTTTTTCTCCTTCAAGCGCCTATTTCTGTGTTCTACCATCAAAATTGAAATATCCATTGTCGATTTTGTGGGATAAAAACTCCATTTTCAAGATCAAATTCACATTTATCGTGAACAGCGTCCGAATGTTTATATGGTTCGAAATCATGTGATTCATACTTGTATTGTATATTACATTAAAGTGTTGATTTAAACAGATTTGCACCACCAAATCCGTTAGAGTTGGGATGAACACGGAATTTGGGAAAAATCCCCAAATCGTTTGATTCATCCCAAATTAGTAACTAAATACACATGAAAACACAAATTAAATGTATGATTGTTGAATGAAACAAATTTCTAGCAAATTTTTTATTTTATTTTATTTTTTAAAATTACGAATTTTGGGTGTAAGCCCTAAAAGTACATTTATTTAAAAAATTAATGTTTAGGTCATGAATCATGCAATTTAGTTAGCTGTTTTAATTAAAGCTTTGTCTGGAAACAGATTTTTTGTTTTTTGTAATTTAATGGGAAAGTCATATCCACTACCAAATGAAATACTAGCTACGTTCACAGCATTAATGATGTAAGCAAATCGATAACACCCATAACTAATGGAAGTGTCTTGCAACTTGGTAAATATTGTGTCTGTTGAGAATAACCTATTAGTGTTATGGCAAAGAAAGAGGAAAACCACGTTAATGCTAAGATCAAGAAAACACAGTTGATGAACACGGTAAGACTCCTAGACAAGAAGTGGAACCCATGGCTACATTAGCCCCTCTACAAGGTAGGGAAGAGTTAGAATTGCCCAAGAAAGTGGAATATGATGTTATAGCTCATCTCTAGCGCATTCCCGCTCAGCTTGGCATCTATGGTGCCTTGCAACTCTCTCAAGAAGTGAGAGAGTCACTCATAAACACCTTGTGAACGCTCACCAAAATAACCAAAGTCGAGGAATGCAACCAAACTATCACGTTGAATGATGATAATCTCCTACTTGGTAACACTAAACGTAACAGCTTATTGTTTGTCAATAGCAATCTTTTGAAGGAGCAAATCAACCACATCTTATTAGACATTGGATCAATCGTGAATATATTCTCCTTAAAGACCCTCAAGCAAGTCAGCCTAAGCCCAACATGGTAGCTAAGGAGAAACAATTTGGTGACATGAGGCTTTAATCAATTGTAGTAAGGAGCATTCAAACATCCCTAAAGATAACACTTTCTTTTATCAATTACCCATAAGTAGGTAGGATTAAAATGAAAACAGAGTACTGAGTCGTCGACGTCATCAAAAGTTGTTTCCCACACATGTGGGGTCAGCTACGAGCATTCTATTGTGTCATTCCTATTGATCTTGAATTATATTCTTGGTAAGCTCAAGCATTTTCATATCTTTCTTAATTACTTCTAGCCATATTTTTTTTGACCTTCCTATAATTCTCTTATAGCCCTCTATCTAGATAAACTTATTCCTCCTAGCTGATGTAGTTTCTGGTCTCCATTTTACATGAGCAAACTACTTAAGTCCACTAAACCTCATTTTATTGTCTATTGGCTCTACCTTCAGATTATTTCAAATTAATTCATTTCTAGTTTTTTCTTTTCTTGATTTACTACTCATCCATTTTAGCATCCTCATTTCGGCTACACTCATTTCATGTATATGTTAACGCTCAACATTCTACTTGATAAAGAATAACCAATCTTATTGTTGACTTTTAAAATTTTCTCTTTAATTTAGTTAGCTCTCAGCGGTTGCATAAAATTCCTAAAGCACTGCATCATTTTTTTCACCTTGCTTGAATTCTATTTATAATGTCCTTATCAATTTTTCTAATTTCCTAAACTATTAATCCTAAATACTCAAATGAAGATTTGTTGCAACTACTTAATCTATAATATTAACTAATTCCTCATTTACATTTTAACTATCATTAAAGTTGCATTTCATACATTCAGTTTTTGTTTGACTAATTCTTAAAACCATAGATTCTAGAGCATCACATCATTTCTTTAGTTTCAAATTTACACCATCCCTTGTTTCATCCATTAAAACTATATCATCTACAAATCACAAGCACTAAGGGATCTCTTCTTGTAAATGTCTAGTTCATCCATGACTAGAGTGAAAAGTTAAGGGCTTAAAGTAGAACCTTGATGTAATCCTACTACAATTAAGAAATCATTCATTTCGCACATTTGTTATAGCCCCATCATACATATCCTTAATAATATTAATATATCTATTAGTGACTTTTTCCTTTTCTAACACCTGTCATATTAATTTTCTAGGGACTCTATTATATGATTTTTCCAAATCAATAAAGACCACGTATAAGTTCTTCTTTTCTTGATATTTCTTTATTAATTGTCTAATGGTGTGTTTGGTTTGAGGGAAAAGAAAGGTAAAAGATCTCAAGTAGAAAAAGAGAGGTAATAGCTTCTTTTTCTCTGCTTTCCATACTGATGTGAAGTTAAACTACTCATAACTAACCTACCTTTTCACATTATTACCTACATTTTTTAATAAAGCTTATCTATTTTGTCTTTATTTACTTTATAGCTAACACCACTCCATATACAAATGACATCATCACCTATTTTTTTTCACCTCACTTACTTTTCCTCATCTTTTACCTCAAACCAATCACCCTAAGAAAATGGGATCAATGATTGATTTCCATGAAATAAAACCAAATTAGTTCTCCAAAACATTCATTTCGTGTCTTAATCTTTGTCCAATTACTCTTTCCCAAAACTTCATAATATGACTCGTATGTTTTATTCCATAATAATTTGCACAATTTTGAATATCCTATTTATTTTTATAAATTGGCAATATATTTTCTCCAATCATTTAGCATTACCTTTATTCTTGTAATCTTATTAAACAAGTTTGTTAACTAATTTAAACCTATATCTGTCATGCACTTCCACACCACAATTGGTATATATTATTTAAACCTAAAGCTTTTCCTATTCTCATTTTACTTATGGCTTCCTACACTTTGAATACTTTTATTCTATGAAAATAAATGACATCTTTATTTTCTTTTACATCTTTATTTTTACCTAATCTTATACTTTACATTGGGTTGCCATTTAAAAAACTATAGAAATAACTTTTCTATCTTTTCTTGATTTCATTATCCTTTATCAAGACTCTTTAATCTTCACTTTTAATTCGTCTAACATGAGCCAAGTCTTTACCTTTTCTTTCTCTAGATTAAGCCAACTTAAATATATCTTTTTCCCCTTATCCAGTTTCTAGCCTATTATATAGATTATCACAAGCTTTGTGTGTACCTTCAGTTATAACCTGCTTGTGTGTAGTTTCTTGGGAGATTTAGAATGATTTTCAAAGATTTATCCAAATTTCGGGGAAAGACAAATTAGAAATTTAAAACTAAAGAATCCCTTTTCTTTTCAAGATTTAAGGAAAAATGGCCTACTTTTTAACATAGTGGAGGATTCAAATATAGTTTTTACTACACATTTATTGTCAAATATGAGGTCAGAGCCAAGTTGGGAGTTTGTGAAATTTTCTTTTAAAAAGGATTCGTTTTATACATTTATTCTACATGAAAATGCACATAAAGTTAAGTTTTGTTGTAAAAAAACCCAAAACTTCTTATATCTAGTTGATTTGGATTTTTAGTTTGATTAAAAAAAGCTTAGATTTAAGTTTTTCTATTTCATAGACATGTTAATTGATTTAAAAGGATGTTTATTATACTGTAATATTTTAAAAAAATATTATTGTACTGTTTTGTATATATTACAAATGTAAGCATTATTCATCTATAGTACGTTTCATTACCGATGGTAATACTTTTTATGATATACAAAGTTTAAAAATGTGTTTAAAAAGGTTTATTCGCATAAACATTTATTCACATTAGATATCCAACTATTGTATACTTAATTTCCATTGAATATCTAAAGCAAGTAGTTTTTTTATTTATTATTAGTGCATAATCATAATAATAACATATAAAATATGTTCAAAGCATAAACTATTCATTTACATAAAAAAAAAGTGATATAGACATTAATAACTAACACAAGCTAAATCAACAAACACCAAACCATTCTTGAAAAGAATAGATCAATACACCATCATTTACATGTGCAAAACTTAAAACAACAATGCATATTGTATATCTCAACTTTTGATTTTTCTAAACATTTTTTATAAATTTTTAGCCCTCAAAAAAAAAATATCCAATACAGACTACTACAGTCTCAATACCAGTACAATTCACCTGTATCATACCAGTTTCTTGGGTAACTGATACAGTGCTGAATATCAATATTCAAAATTATGACGTAGCTAAATTGCCTGGAAGACCTTTTGCTTAGAAAAGTCATGTTTTGGTTGATGATTATGCATTTCTTCTCAATAAAAGAATCCAATTACAGATTTTCGTACCAGCTCATTTGCTTCCAGCTGAGAACCATCTTGCAAGATTAGGCCCCAAAAAAGAAATTCACATGAAAATTGAACCATATAAGGATAAAAAAAAAATCAATGAATTAAATATATTCTGCTGCGGGTAAATGCAAATTTTACAAAATCTGTATTATCTGACTGACCAGAGAAATGCTCTAACTAGAAGGGGAATGCCATCCAGTAGAAAAACTTCTTGTTCTGACAAATTTATCATCTAATGTTGCTCTAGCAAATGAACCAACAGTAGGACCAGCAAGGAGTGTGCTAACTACCCATCCTGTAGGAAAGTTTAAATGCCACAAGAAATTTTAGAGTCGAACAGTATATAAAATAGAATTTATGAAATGCTATCGGTGAAATCATGAGGCAATTGTGGATGGAGAATCACCAAGCCACCGTGCTGCTTTAGTCATGCAAAACAAAGAAATAACTAACTACAGAAAAGAACTACAGAAGAACATGTTATAATACAAAAGCCAGCTTATCATTAATTAAGAATGAACAAATGGTAAATATGGTTATTACTGTTCCCATGTTCACATCTGAAGTCGACAATACAGTAATTATGTCTGGAAGAAATTCATGAAATTTCATTATGTAGTGGATCTTGAAAGCTGTTTATCTAACAAAAGATATTCCGATGTTTTCAACAGAGTCCTTCAATTCAACTTAAACAAGCAAAATTTTCTACAAAACAATCAATTCAAGTCATTGTTCCCATCAGTAATTTGCATATCAGCTTCTTTATTATTAAATCTGAGAAAATCAACCGCCAATCCATGCAACTGCTTGATCTTCACTCATACATCAGAGCCTACTAGAATATTCACTGTAGCCCCCACAAGGTTTATAGTTGCATGCAAAAATTAGAATTTAATTAATAGTAGTTTTCTGAAATACATTAAGAGATTGGCCATTAACTAAATTGCAATTTGTAAGTAAAAAAGCATAACTCCTGTTATAGATACATACCTATGCATCTCATATAACTACTCCAATGAAACATCCTATTAGCGCATCATACGTCTCCAAATAACCACATCATCGAGAGATTTTGCAAATAAAGAAAGCATCTTGCAAAGTCTTATTTCTTAGTTGTTAACACTATGAAAACTAATAAACATAATAAGACTTAAAAATACAACAAACTGAAAATTGGGCTGTCAGGAATAGTAATATATCTTTCTTGATTGTTAGGACAGATGATCCAGATTTTTCATCTGTCCACAGCTAAAGCTTTCTGTTGTCAATCACAAGATTTCTTTTATCAGGATGCTTCGATGGGCTCGATCAAGACTCAGTGTGGATTGGCTCACCCACATAAAAACACATGCCAATAATGTAAATAAAAGAAAAGGAAACAAAAAGAAAGAGAAGGCTTACAAACTCCTACATGGAGCTCTATAGGATTATTAAACCTGACCACACAAATGAGGGACAGACGACTGATGTACTTGTCAGCACTGCAAACATGCTAATTTACAGTTATGAAATTGTCTTCATTCTCTGCCATGTGTCTTCATTCTCTGCCATGTGTGGGCATTGAAACAAGTGATCCAGACCTTTTGCTGAAGAGACTGACCCTTTACCTAGAGCAGCTAGGAAATAAAATTTCCATGACAATACAAAATAAAACTTCTGTGTAAAGCACTTTGGTCTTACCAGAACGGTTCAACCGAGAGAGTGCAAAATGGTTTGCCTAAGTTTTTCATCTATTTCTTTTTGCCAATGGCCTACTATTTAATGGTCCTAATGAGTTCTAGGCTAAGAAATCCCATGTTGAGTTCAGCATCTGAATGACTAGGAACCTATAGAGTTCCTCCTATCCATCTCAGTGTTTTAATGATAACAAAATGATTTCCTACCTCTTTATGTGATTAATAATGATTTCCTTTGAGATTCATGTATTTAGATATGCATTCAAACCCAAAGGAAAATGTTCAATTTGTTTAAAGACTTAACCATCTTGTTCCAAAGCTCCTTCCAAACAAATTCAATGTTCTTTCAAATGAAGGAATGGTTTCATTCGAAGGAAAGTCTTTTTGATTCGAAAGAAGATCAAGTTTACTTCTTCAAGCGAATCACTTGAACCTTCATTCGAAGGATGATTCACATGATCAAACAAGGATCTCAAGCACATGAAGCAATGTACCATCAGGTAAAATGATTTGAAACTTCCTTCAAAGGACCATTTGACAGAAGTGTTTCAGTAAATTAGGTATTGGGCTCATTTGAAAGAAAATTCGACGGATGAGTCAGAAGATTTCAATTTCGCACACATGGATCTTCCTTCAAAAGAACATTCCTTGCATTCAGAAGTTCATTCAGCACAACCTTTTCTTCGAAAGAAGATCGGGGCATTCAATTGATGATTCAAAGAAACACTCATGACACCTTTTTTAGAAAGACCTTGAAAGCACCATTAATGCCCATCTCTCTCTTCCAACGGTCAAAAAACTCTTAAGTGAGGTCCCCCAATGGCTGGTCTTCAAAGCTCAAGGATAAAGGGAGTAAAGCCACTCATTTTTGGAGTTAACGAGCCTACATTTTCTCATTTACTTCAAGCCCTAGCATCCAATACTCTTAAAATGGCCTCTCAAGCGTTGAAACTTCAAGTGCAATTACTTCCAATCAGTTTGCTACAATTGAAAAAGCTTATTTGTGCCTACAACTCCCTCTGTAAATTCTTTCAATTGCATTTCCTATCTATTTAATTTGTTTTTCCTTGGATTGACATTAGAAGTCATTTTTCAAGAAGGCTAAAATAAGGTAGTGGAGTTATATACTTGTACCTGTTTTGAGCAAGTTCGTAAAGAGCCTAGAGCTAGAATCTTGAAGGGAGTGTTGACTCTAGGCTGTATTGTTTCTGCAATTAGTGGAACCCAAGACGAAAAAGAGTTTGCTCTTGGAAAAGTATAGTAGGTTCCAAATTTGGGCCGAACCACTATAATCGTGGTGTGCTTTATATTTTTGCTTTTCAACTCTGTTGTTTGTGTACGTGCCTTAGCATTAACATCTTCAAAAGGGGATATTAACTTATAGGTATTAAAGCCTCATTAATTTTTAATTACCCAATTCAACCCTCTCCTCTTGAGTTAAGCCATCTACCAAGACCCAACATCCATGTGTATTGTGTGGCTAAAAGTAAACTATTAAGAATGACTTGAAACACTCAGTCATTATTGCTTGTGTTTCATGACATGTACTTGCCAATTCCTAGATTGCCTGAATCTCATACTTCAATAAAATTCACAGGTTAAGGGTGAATCAGTTTTCAACAACATTCTAAATTGTGATGATCCAGAGTATGCAAAACAGGTCGAAGAGACATTTGGTAAAAGGAGATGCAGCCAGAGCAGCCCAGCTCCCAAAAAAAAAAAAAAAAAAATGATTTTGTCTTCAAGTGCAGATAAGTGACAACAAAAATTATAGACACTTTTCTCTTTTTTAAGGAAGCAGATAGACATGTGCAAGAAGAACAGGTATCAGTTAGTAACCTCCATTGCTGATACCATTGATGAGCTGTGTAGCCAGATGGGGTTGTTATGCCTTACTTTGGTTTGGCTTGAGTTGAGCATTATTTGACAGTCCATGTGCTAATAGGCCCTGCTTTATAACTCAGCCAAAAATATGGACAAAACTTAATCACCCCTTAACATGTAGGGTAAGAAAACATGTGCTTTTGGCAGCTATGGTGAAGACTTACCAAAGCTGCAAGTCTTTGTGAGAAAAATAAAGCTTGATGTATTGTGAAAGCACAAAAGTTACCTTCTAGATAACATTACTGGGGAAGGTATTACCTTTTAATTTAGATGGGGGGAAACTTTTGTTACATTCCCTTTGAGAAGTGCCCTAAAAGATCCAGATCTGGACCATCCAAACCTTGGGACTTATGAAACTGATGAGTAACAGCTGGCATCCATGGTCAAAGCTAAGTGGTCAAAATTAGTTTAAGGTCAATCTTCTTTCCTTTACCTACAGTCTTGTTTTGGAGGATTTATGGCCATCTAGTTGATGAGACCCAAAACTGAGGTAGGCAAAACCATACTTGGTTCACTTTCATGTTCAGGATAACATTATTATACTTGAAAAACTAGTCATTTGCTAGTTAGATTTATCTGCTAATATCATAATTAAAAATACGAAGTTGGCTATTCCTGTCAGGTATATCTGTCCACAGACACACAGACAAACAGAGCAACATGTAAACTAGGCCCATGTGCATAGAAGTTATATTAAAAGTATTAGAAGATTATAAGACTTAAAAGAATTGTTAAAAGATTTTCAATTAAACTTTCCTATTGCTAGTTTCTATATATAGAGAACCTTCACAATTTTAACAGAAGAAAAAATCATACAGAAAACTAATCAAGAACATAAAAAATAACTAGGATAGATTGAATTGGAATCATATGTCAAATATCCAAAATACAATAAATACTTACTGCAGCAACCTTTGGGATCTAAACTTCAAAGTCGTGTGCCCTGCATTCACATTTCAATTATGAGGAAGTAACTATTAGATTCATATCCTCAATGTTTAAGAAAAATTCAGTTGGCTAGCAGTTAACAATATGTAGAGTGAAAATGTAAGGAACATGATATAGGCATAGAAAAACTTGCTCTATAACAACAAACCCCTACTGAAAGTAAAGCTTCTATTTCATTGTCATCTAAGCATCAGCCAAAAAAGAAGTCGAACATCCATCTTGAGCTTGAAAAATCATCCAGATCCATTTACACAGATCTGTTCCACGCAATGAATGATACAAAAACAATTAAGCATGCCTACTTATTTGAGAACATCTGGGTAATTTTGTATGCTTCTCTTTCAATATTGGATAAAATGATGCACGAGACTCAGCTTGATCTACACAGGAGGAACATTCAAGATCTCCCTTGTGATTCAACTATGCAGATTATAGTACCCTTAAGTCTTCTTGGATGCATTATAGGCAAGAGGATGAAGAAGGACAGAAACTGGTTCAGCGAGTGAATCAGTTCAACCTCATTCCAACAGTCAAGAGTGATGAATGTCAGCCAAACTGGATCTCCCTGGATGATGCTTAATTGCGATGCTTCCTCAGATGAGTGACAGGCAGTGTTTGAGCTCCCTGAATCAAAAGATAAAGAGTACAAATAAGTGGAGGTTGGTTTTGGAATTCTTGGTTCCTGATTCAAGGAAAGATAAACCAGAAAACATGAAATCTAAAGTCCATGTGCAGGCTAGTGAACACCATTCCATTGTCACCAACTCAAATAAAGCTTGTTCAGGTCCCCAGGAAATAGATACAATTGGGGATATGCTGTCAGATCACAGGCAGATTAAAATCAGATGGGAAGCGAAAAAAAGGTGCAGACATCAAAGTGTTTTCAACTGGGAAGGCTTCAGGTGTCAATCTTCATGGTCATGATGCCAAATGACATGTGAAATGCAAGGATGCGCAAGGGATGTCACCCGAACATTCTGAAAACCACACTGATGTTAATAAACAAGACAGAATTTGAAGGCAATGATAAACTTTATAGAAATAGAACCCTCATCCTTTGGACAATGTCAATGACAAAGAACACACTGCTCAACATGCAGGGAAGTCTTAACATATTAAAGAAAATGAGAACAATTCAACCCAAGAGCATAAAATCATAAGCTGAAAGATTGGGACAGTAGAAAGTCGAACAGGCAAGATGATTATCAAGCACTTAAACCTACCAGATTAGGGTGGCTGTAGCACTAATCCAAGGGGATGACATTGGCATATGGCAATGAGGCAATTGCCTTTGGCATGCTAGCTGGATGGGGACCATTCATGGTTAGACAAATGGCACAAGATCGGCAGCATTGATTAGATTCATTTAGAGCCCATATATGAGTTTCAGAAAAGCTCTAATGTCAAAAGCGAAAAAACTATTCAACTGTCAGAGATATTGCAGTAGGATTGAAGAAGGCAAAAATACGTGCAAGATTGCATCTAAAGGAGTTGATGATATAGTTTACTTGATTGACTCTACAAAGACCATTCTTGTGACACTAAAAGAAAAACCAAGGTTGATAGATTCATCATCCAAATTCAAGAAATCTGCATCTGAAGGAAAAAGAAAGTTCAAGGCCATGAGATAGAAGTACAAAAGGACTAAAGAGATGTAGTCTACTCATTCGCTACAGAGGATTACATCATCAATTCATGCCAAGACAAGGTAAAAAGTTGGAGCATGGTCAACTTCAACATCAAAACTCGAGAACGGGTTTTCTTTTAAACTAGAGAGAATGATGAAAAATGCAATATGAGCAATAAAAGCTACTTTATAGAATTTAGGGTTTTTTTATTATTGCATATTTTAGGGAGGTTTCATTAGAATTTTAAATATTTAATTATTTTATTTAGAATTTTAGTATTTAATTGCTTTATTTGGGATTGGTTTAGACTAGTTTAGAGCATTGCTTTTACTTAGGGCTTAAGTAATCCACATCCCTTTAGAATTGGGATTGTGCAAGGCTTTTATTATCTCTATAAATAAGGAGACATTTCATTGTAAAACAACTTATGATTATTGACTGAATGCAAGTGCACATAGTTCTCCCAAAATCCCTCTAATATTCTTCTACTTCTCCCTCAAATCCCTAATTTTTCGTTCTTCTCTCTTTTGTTCCCTTCTTATACCCTTGAGAGGATCTTTCCTCTTTCTTTTTAATTATCCTCTCTCTTATTCTACATCACTACCTTTTCACTCTACCTTGTACCCATGCTTTTATCCCACATAGGAGAGGGACCCTTTAGTGTTGTAAGGAACTAGCCTATATAAACCAATGATGATATGGAAATCGGATTAGCTTGGAATTAGCTCCCTAGTTACTTGGTTTATCCATCTCTCTTATTAGACATCCTAATCTCTCCCTCCTGCTAGGTTCTCCATCTTCTTCTTCTTCATCCTTATTCACCAAGCTACCTTTTTCTTCCTCTATCTCTTCTTTAATTCTCCATCTCCTTACTGTACTTCTCCTTCTTCTCTATTCGTCTTCTCTTTCTTTTCTCTTTATACATCCAGCCATAGGAACAACTTGGTTCCTAACATTTTGGTGTCAGAGCTGTTCTCCTTCCATGAGACTTGCTGGAGACAGGTCGGCTACCATGGATCACTTTACAATTGTCGGTTCTGCAGGGGATGGATTGCCATCTGCCAATTACCAATCAGTTTCCGAAGTAGAACCAAAAAGAAGTGATGCTGTCATGAATCCATAAAAAAGATCTGTGGATAGTTAGTTCTGCAGTTCTGTGCATGGTGAATTCATTGGAGGGTTTTGAAGCTTGATGGTATCATTCAAAAAGTAGCTAGCCATCCATCACAATCTAATATGTGTGGGTATGGTTCGCCATCTGCATTTGCAGAAATTAATTTTGAGCTCTAGGGTTCTACATCTGCAGAACTTCTTATTCAAGAACAAGCTCTTGCATCCATGTGGCTGGAGTTTTGCTGTTTTGGTGCACTCCATACGTTAGGATCCATTGCCCACACTGCTCCTACGAGGGGGCTAGCATAAGGATTCCCATATTGCTCATACGGGAGATGATGTATGAATTCTATAGCCTTGGGCTTCCTCCCCTCAACAGCTAGCTTTTGAGGGTGAGTTTTCCCAGGATTGTACCATAGGGCGTTGCATTAAAGACACCCTAGGTATTTGTATAATGATATACCTGTTGTCCTGGAACAAGTGAATGCAGGTATAATGATGAGCCTCTAATTGATAATAAGAAGAAATCTGTCTTGAGCCGTAAGATATTCTATGCAGAAGGTCAAAAGATGTCAATCTTCAAAATGAAAAACGAATAAAAAACATGCCTACAACCGCAGCCCTAAATAAGCAGAACACAGGAAAAACAGATATTCTATGCTCTTAACTGTGTTGAGAGAGAGAAACAGAAAAATCGAGATTGACAGACAAAGAGAACTATATCGAGTAGATAAATTGAGAAAACGTAGTAAAAATATGCTTTCTAAGTGTGAAGAACGCTACTGGTCTCCGGGGTTGAGAAAGATGTAAACGCCCAAATTAATTGAGAGAAAGTGAGAACTAGAGAGGTCTAGATAGAGAAAGAGAACAATACCGAGAAGATGGGTTTTAAAAAAGGAGGAATAGGTTGTTGCCGATCGCTAATGGCCGCCGGAAGGAGGAACACGATGACTCGTAGTGGCTTCGATTGTTACTGTGAATAAACTCCGACGAACGCTGAAATCGAAGCTAGAGATGGTGACAACGGATACGGCGAGCAAGGAAAACGGTGATGCGTAGTTGTGGATGGCTATGCCCACTTGGAAAGCGAAAACGGTAGGAGGGGTATTTCTTTTTCTTGTGTTTTTTCCTCAAGTCAGATCCGGGAGGTTGGGTGGGATACAGTGAACCAATAGCAACAATTCACGGCGAAAATTTGAACTTATACGCTAATTAACGATGCCAAACCTAACCTAAATTTCAAGTCGACCGGGACATCCCTTCTGATTTGTAGGGTTAGGTCTAGTTGTGTTGTTTGTGAACGGTGTACCCATGTTGTAATAGAAATTTAAGTGAGTCTTCGATTTCATAAGTATATGGATAAGTTACATTCATGGTAGGACTCTTATACGTAAGAAGACTCCGTGTCTATATATTTTTTACCAGTTTTAGTTCCTAGGTATTTGAAACATGTAAGCAGGTGAAAGACCCTAGTAGCCAACACAAAGCGGGAAAAAGGTCTTTAAAGCAAATCAATCCCAAAATCTTACATTTCGGCATGATAAGATATGTTGTTTATCTTCAATTATCTATATGATAATTCTCAATTGTAATACTAGAGCCTTCTTTAGATTTGCTCTCCCTTAAATAATTTATTTGTGATTTAAGATTGATAATTTTCAATTCCTAAGATTATAAAAGTGAATTGATGATGCATGTATGCAATTTAGATTCGGTGCATGAATATATTTAATGCATTATTTACATTAACGCATGCAATCATCCTAGAAATCCACGCTTAGATGATTTCAAGAAACCATTAATTATGTGGGATGTAGTGGGACCCACTAAATCCTAATATGCTTAAAGCTCCTCCCTAAGAGTTATTTTTTGTCTTGATGTCACGTAACAAGCTTGTGGAACCCATTGGATTGTGAAAAGCTGAACATGGTGAGGATTCATTTGGACATTATAGTGTTGAGAAATTCATGCACACAAGACCGAATTTTTTTTAAAGAACAATACATGTTAGTGCATAAACGCTATGAGAATCTAGCCTTTAGAAAAGATGTGGAAGTTGTAAGGGGGTATGAAAATCTATATCCCAATCTATCTGGGATTTTAATTCTAACACATGCACACTGTTCACGAGAACATTGTTCATAGAAACACTATCCACACAATATTATTCATATGCAAAACTATTTTGATTCAATCTATGCCCTTAAAACTTAGATTCTGATGTTTAGATAGTCGATTTTTGTGTTTTCAGACATTTCGAACTAAATGGAAAGGTCAAATAACATAAAAGATGGTTAAATTATGAGACATGGTGAATTGTTCCGAAGTTATAAGATTTTAATACAATTAAAGTATTTAATATATAAATTGAATTAACATCCATAGATTTCATATAATAGTTAATACGGAATATCTAATTTCATACATTTATATTATATATGTAGTATATAAGTGAAATCAACATGCATGTGCACATACACATAGACACACTATTTATGTATGGATGTGTTAATTTGTTGATCTTGAGCTATTGCTTAAGTAAACAAAGTTAACAGAAATGTCTCGAATGCACTACAATATCAGCCACTCAGATAAAATTAACAACATAGAAATTATAGTGATTTGGCAATCCCTACCCACCCCACTCTCCAAGTCAAATTCTCATATTTTGGTTCCACTAGACAACTTAATCTCAAAATTACAAGTGGTACAGATTCTCTATTCTCTAGACTTACAACTCCATGTGATTATACAGTTGAATCACTTACACACCCTATAATGATTAAAACTATCTCTTAGTTTATAACTCAAATCAAAGTACAATCAATATAAAGAAGGAAATAATAAAACTAAGCTTACAACCAATTTGACACATAGGTGACCCCTGCACTCTAATGAACTTCATAGCCTTTGATCCAATCACGACTGCCTATAAAATAGAGGTTAGTAGTAATCCAATTTGCTATAGATCTTAGGCCTTTGATTCTAACTTTTTTGTTGGTCCTGTTTAAGTGGTAGCTCAAAAGGGAGGGTGAATTAACCTTTTGAAAATTTTTGATCAAAATAAAATAGTGTGCTATAAATAAATAGATTAGATCATGCAGCACATAGACAATAATGTTTTTATTATGATTCGGCCAAATCCGATACCTACTCCACTCTTTGAGTCAGCCTTCCTTGCTGCACTCAGGTTTTACTAACAACTGTTGATTTTTCTGGAGCTCACCAACAAACTCTTTGTCATGCCCCATCTTTTGAGGTGCGACCTTAATCATTCCCTATATTTTTGCAATAATTTCTTCACTTTTAAGGTGGGGGTGTTAGGATCTTATTTTATTACACCTATACTTTTTATTATTTTTCCTAAACTTTTTCTAATTTTAAGAAAATATTTTGCCAAAAATCTGGCAGAGTCTCCCCTAAAATATCAGAATCCAAAACTTGGAATAAATTAATCATAATATCAATCTTCATAATTTTTAATATAAATCCTAATTATAAAACAACCACCTTAACCATAAACTCACACTCATACCCACAATTACCTAGGATCAAAATATATCATGATGGCAATACACTTCAAAGGGATCATCAAACAATCTACTTATACTCATATAACTAAATCACTATGACATGTCAATATATTAATTATACATCAATTGAAATCTTATTAAAATACATTTATAAAAATACACAATTACCATTGTATAAATACACAAAGGACTATCCCACTCCATCATGTCACCATAATTTCTTCAGATCGTACCTGCCAGCTAAAAATTTAAATAAGAAGGTGTGAGTTTGGGTAAACTCAGTAAATGGGCAATTAAAATATGTAACAATCAAGAATCAATAAATAACACATTCACATCCGAAAACATATGAAGTCACTACTCAACATTTAACACAATAACAATTCATTGATAATAGTATAAGGTAGTACTATAACACCTGGGGTGTTAAAAAGTGATTAATTTTTGAAAAATTTGCTTAAATTAATATTTATAGACCAATGTATGTGACTTTATTAGAAAGTAACTTGTACAAAGTGAATTATATGGGATATAAAGAGTACATGTATTTTGGAATGACAAGGTGTAAATGTATGTAAAAAGGTATTTAAGTTCAAATGTAAATGGACTTGTGGAATTTAAAAGTATATGTGGACAATCATAAGGGTTGATTCTGAGTTATTTAAGTAAATTTTATCATGAAATTATGCTATTATAATGTGAAAAAATGAAGGAAAAGAAAACCAGAGGAAACGATTGAAAGAAGGGTTAAAAAAGATCAAGGAAAATAGGGCAGCAAATGGGACGCCGTGGCCAGGAAATGGATGTTGCAGCGTTGGATCGAAAGACAAAGGAGGTGGCATGGGCGGATTTTTCCACACCGCGGCGTGGAAATCCACGTCATGGCGTGACATCGATCAACGGATTAAAATGGGGTCAGCCCATTCCACTTCATTTTAGTCATTCTATTTTTCTCCCTTTTCTTCCCATTTCATGCCCAAACCCTATTTAGCTTTGTTTCTTGCCTCTTTAGCTAGGAAATTATCCTACCTAGCTAGTAAATCATGTGATCTTTCATTTAAACCTAACTCTCGGTGATTTGAACCATGAAATTAGAAGAAAAATCAAATTTTCTTCAAATTGGTGGTACTAATTGGAGTTTTGGGTATGGATTTATGTCCATGAGAGAAGCCATACGTAAATTGCTTGGTAAGTTGGTTTTTCCCTCTTTATTTCTGATTTTCTTAAGTTAGGATTTTAGAAATTTGGGAATTTTGGAAAAAATGATGGATTTTTTGGCTTAAATTGATGTAGATGATTATAAATGCATGGGGGAATGGTTTAACACAATGATTATTATGAATTAGAATGATAAATTATGAATTGCGTAAAGTTAGGGTTTTTGTGAATAATGAAAATTGGGTGTTTTCTTATTTTTGTGAAATTAATCATAGGGTAAATGATTATTGGCATGATTGAAATGTTTTAGAACATATATGGATTGATTTGATCTAGTGAAATCGAATTTTGGGCAATGCCCTAAGTAGAAGTTAAAGAGGATTTTTGTGTTTGGGCCATATGAGCCACAAATCGATGTGATTAAACTTTTAAATAGATTATTATTGAAGTTAATTAAGTGTAGTTATATTGTATGAATAAATATGATTGGAAGTGAAATTCCTTAAGAATACTTGATTGAGTATGCTAGATTTTGACTATTCTTATATAATATGGATATGAATAGCCTATATGACTTTGTTGTTATAAGAGAGCTTATGGTGTTTATATTAAAAAATGACATGAACCATGATAGAATGATATCGAATATGCAATGAATGAGGAAGGCATGCCTCATGAATATATATATATATATATATAGAACCACATGACTTATACTGAAGGAAATAATTAGCAATGAATAAGGATTTGATAACTTCATTGATTGGAAATGTATACGAGAAGTAATTATTTGGCTTGATATATTTGAGTGAAATCATCTTGTAATTGAATGGAACTATTGCCCTGTACAAGATAATCTGAGAGGGATGAAAAAGCGTAAAGTTGGAAAAGAATGGTTTGGAGCTAAGAACCCAAGGTAAGTAGGCGCCCCTTGTCTTGTGTGAATGTATGATTGGTTGAGGATGATGAATATATTATAGATTTGAATACGAGCTTGTTTGTTTTGATTAGGGATATTGGATATCCTATATTTGTTAATGAGTTATGCTCATTTGGTTTGTTAGGGATAATGAATATCCCTTGGATTGAAATAGTTAATATTTTGATTAGATATGAATGTCCAATATCAGGATAGAGATTATCCCTTCATTATATGTTAAAATTGAGGATTTGTTGATTAGATGAGAATGATTGCAATTCTTTATATTGATATTAATTAATGAATCTAAATTATCTGTCATTAACATGGTTATATAATTGGAGCAATGAGAATTGTAGTTGAATGTTATTGGATTTGTTGAATTAATGATTGAGACTTATAGTATGATTAGATTAATATGTCTTTGATCATGATTGAATTGAAACAAGCTATCATGAATTGATTATTGATTTTTATTACTTGTGCCTACTTATTGAGTTGCCCAGACTCATGCCTTCTTGTTTAAATTTTTAGTTGACAGGTCAAGCAAAGGATTTCTGAGAAATATTGTAGACTTATATTGTATGATGGATTGGGGTTGGTACCCCCTTTGTGTGTATTTGTGTAATGATAATATCATTGTATAATTGTAATTGAAAATCAGAATGTTGTATATTAAATGTAATCACATAGCATGTCATGATAGGAATAAATGTATATGATATTTATATGGATTTGTTTATTACCATCATGGGGGCAAAATAGGTTTTGGGTTATGGATAAAAATGGGCCAACTTAGTGAGTTTTATTAATACTTCATGATTTTAATTCAATTGTTATATTTGATGATAAATGTACAAGATCATGTTTTAGATTGAAATTAAGAATCTATTTGATAAGTGATATATATCAGGTTTTAAATATTGATAATATAGGGTAGACTATGTAAAAATTTTGGCAGAATATTTTCTTAAATTTAAAATTTGTAAGGAAAATATAGACCTTAGGGTGAAGTAATCTGGAATGGGACCGAGTACCCCTACTCTAAAAGTGGGCAAAATTAGGTGAAATATAGTGCAAAATAGTAGGTCGCGCCTCGAAAAGCAGGGTGTGATAAGTACACACTTTACTCAATCTTAATCATAGTTAAATCAACATCATTCATCAATTCCTTGGGACATTTACTAGTCCTAATCATTTATATCTTTGTAGAATCTAATAGACCTCATTTGCATAAAAAATTATAGGATACTTGTTTGATCCCCAAAAACCACACATTTACATGATAAATAAAACAATAGTCAAGGTAAAACTAATTGTGTATTCATTATCCCTAACCATTCACACATCCACACATTCCAATCAAATAGTAACTTTAAAAAAACAAGTGCCCATAATCAGGGAATATTCCTTATCCTAATATTATTTCAAAAACAATAATAATAGAAGGCCTACTTACCTTAATGGAATGTATGGTCATAACTTCTTGAGTTCCATCAATTGCTTTTCATCATTACCCTATTTGATCCTGCATAATTAACAGTCTAATTTATATATATTTTTATTAGAACATTTTCTCATATATTTAATGTGCATAGATGAACTATTCACTTCCATAATGGTGTTATATCATTTGCATTCTTGACATTATATAATTCACCTTCAACACGATTAATATCAAAACACCTTCTTCAATAATTCATTACATCCCAATTAAACAAAGCCCTTATCATACTTCACTAAGATCTTAGGGTTGAGATCAAATTTAAATTTTCATGTAATTGATTTCTCGATTAGGAACTTTGTCGAACGCTTCATTTACATCACTTAAATCTTAACATTTTAACAAAGTATCTTAAAGGGATTTCATTGTTATCAACATTATTTCATATGCTTAATCATTAATTATTCCCAATACAAACTAATTGAGCCTTTACTTCCATGATTTAGCCATTTAAACACCTTGTATACAAAAGCCCATTTTAGCTTTTACTTAAGTTAGGGACAAATTTAGCCTTTTCATTCTTAAACAAGTTCTTTACCTCTATAGTCCATAAATTAATCATTTTTCCTTTAACAATTTGACATAAACCCTAAAATTTCCCTAGTTATACTGTTCATAAAACCCTACTTAGCATGAATCATGATTATTGATGTCTAATTCACTTTAAAATACTACAAATTCCCTAATTAACCATGTCCCCCATGATTCTACAACACAAATTCATTGTCTTCCTACCAAAATTTACTATTCATAAATAGGGTATAAACCCTAGTAAAGGAAAATCAAGAAATTGAGTAGAATAAAAGGGTTTGCCTTTAGTTTAATGCGTGGCTTCCATTCCCAAGCAAGAATCCAACTTCAAATCGTCAAAGAACTCCGACACGTGTAGCAAAACTTGATTTTCTTTCTTCTTCCACCATCTAAACAGAAGGAAATGGGTTCTAGGGAGTGTAGGTGATGGATTAAACATTTAATCCAAGTTTTTTCTTATCCAAATGGAAAGAATCTTAGGCTTAGAGGGATGAGTTTAGGTTTAGGGCGTGGGGAAAAAGGAAATAGGACAAAAATGGCTGAAACAAAATGGAACGACAAAATAAAAATGGACCACCACTTTTCTTCGCCGCCGGCACCAGATCTATTGGACACTCGAATGCACCTCATCATGATCCAATGCTGTGATGCCAGTTTTGCTGGCCTGCCTTGCTCCCTTATTTTGTGATTTTTCTCCTCTATTTCCAATGTCATTTCTTCTCCTATATTTAGTCCCTTTTTACCACTTTACTTCATGACATATAACCCTCCTTGAATATGATATATGCATAATTTAAATATCAATGTTTATTAAAATTAAAATAACCCCTATAACTAAAATGCCATACCAATTTATCATCCTCCCAACTATACTCTATGGGTATAATGATCCCAACTTGCTTTACAATTTCAATTTCACTTTAGCTTGATTAGTTCATCAACCATCCTCTAATTTAGCCTAAACTTCCAAAATGACTGTTCCACATTGGTTCCACAATAGATCATAGCACAAATTAATAGACATGCTAATTTAATTTTCCCCTGAACTCTCATGCATAATATCCATGGCAACATCACACACATTTTTCCTGAATTTTAACACCACAGGTGTTACACTTTTACAGCCTGTTGGTTTCTAAGCTAACCAATGAACTTGTTAGTTTCCAAGCTAACTAATGAACTTATACACTATTGGTTTCCAATTTGACTAATAAACTTATACGGTCAGCAAGTCTCACTACTTGTTGAACCAAATAAATAAAAAAAAACTTGTATAGGAATATGCCTCTTAGCTAGACTGATTTATACAACAAACAAATACAGAATCACTAAAAGAGTAAAGCAATTAAGCTCTTGAAATCAAACTCGAGAGGTTTATTGATGATAGAACTTTAAACACAGATTCGTAATCAATATGTTGGAGTTGATGTCTTGGAAGAAAACTTAGAAAGCTTTTTCTTGCTAATCTCCCTTGAATCACTTCAGAATAGCTACCTTGATTCATCATAGTTATCTTGTTATATACTGTGTTTTGAAATCTACTCGTTGGAGAAGATGACAAGAAATTCATGTAAGTGAATCATTAAAATTTGTTGACCTTTAGAATGATCTCACTAGTTCATATTGTCTGAAATAATTATTTTGAATTGAATGAAATGTTTTGCCTATAATAGATTTTTCTTGTTTTTGTCCAAAAAGGCTTCGCTATGTCCAAAGTTAAAATTTGGACCAACATGAAGTGGCGTGAGTTGCTTTGTCCGCATGAGAGAAAGAGAGAGTTCTGGCTTTATCCAAAGATGAGTTGGTAGTGTCTAAAGTTAAATTTCGGATTGACTGACACTTGCGGTTGTAATGTTCAAAGTTTGCTTCTGTGTCCAAACTTAGTTTAGCAGTGTCTGAATCATTGCTTAAGTCTGAATTGCTCTTGTAGTGTCCGAGCTTACTTCTATGTGTTCGAACTGCTCTTGCAGTGTCTAAACTTATTTGTGTCTGAAACTCTACTTATCTTTGTCTGAATTGCATTGTATTCTGTTTGTAATCAGATTATGTCCGAACTTGGGCATCAATTTTATTGGCTTCAGCAGTATCCTAAAATGTATCTGAAGAGTCTTTTAAGGTTAATAGATGTCAAACATGTCCTTCAACTGCAAATTTGGCCTTGATTGCTTAGTCATTACGCCTTGAAATATTCTAGAAGATGTTCTAGACTTTGATCATATGTCTTTAGTTGATAATCTTCTGACTTACTGATTTTCTTTATATATTGGCTTTATTTTTCTTGATCTCAGTTGTGTTGCCAAAGTTCTTTTCAAAGTTTCAATGCCATTCTTTCTCTTTTAAACATTTATGTTTTCTTCCTATGTTTGGTAGAACTTATTTCTGATATGCTATTTGAAAACATTATCCACTTATCTAAAGTTAGTTCCCTGAATATGTTTTATACCTATCACTACAATAATAGAGAACATAATTGTCAATACCTTAACCATTCACTCATATGCTTTTGCTTATCATTAAAACTTAGTTGACTAAACACATTTATCATCAAAATAAAGCCAAGTAAAGGATGTTTGGATCAATTAGGTCAACATTTTCTTCATTTTTAATGATGATAAAATATTTGAGTGAATTACCTTTCATAAATGATAAAACTTACGGCATTCACGGGAACTAAACAGAAATATCTAATTTAATAGAACATACACACATGTAGCTCCCCCTGACTAAGTGAATTAACAAAATTTTCTAATCTCTCCTAAATGAATGCACTTTAATTCACTCTAGTTCTTCCTATTTCTCCCCCTTTATACAGAATAAAAAAGGTAGAACATATGGGAAAATGAAAATGGTAGAGTGTGCTTTCATATCTTGGGCAATATCAAAACATTAAATAAAATGTGTTGAAAGAACTATCAAATATGTGTAATGTTTGAAGAAAAATTGTACTTCATTAATGAAAGAAGAGATATCAAAGTGTAACCACAAATATCAATAAGTACAAACTAGAGAATAACATTATTATATACATATAAAAAAATGAGAATATGAAGAGAGAAAGATTATACACCAGTCTATTTGTTGGATTTGGACTCCTTGGAGGTGGTGATAAATTTATTCTAGCTCGATAATCAAAATCTATTAATTCTTGAAAAGGAACAGATTGACCTCAGCAAATTGCTTGAGTATTGGTAGTCATCTTATGTCTATGAAGGTTATAAGTTATGACAATGGGGCTAAGAGGTTTAGAAGCAGGTGGAGAGTCAGAAGGTTTCAATTTGGGAGGCTTAAGGGCAGGCTTAGATGGGGTGGTTGGTTTGGAGCAAGAGTTGTGGACTTGGAGACTGGAATTTTGATTCCAAAAGAATAAGGTTTGGATGAGGAAAGAGAGGGGTTGGATTTGGGAGGAACAGGAACATTGGAGGAAAGAAGTGCTAGAGTGGAGGATGAAGTGATAAAAGGACTAGAAGTGGAGAAAGGAATAATGGAAGTAGAAGAATGAGAAGGTGGAGGAAGATAGGTGGAGATTTTGGGTTTGGGTTTTTGAAGTTCTTCAAGAGAAATAACAATCCTAAATTTTTCTCTATATAAAAGATCTATAAACTCTAGAAAAGGAAGAGGTAGACCAAACATGTATGCATTTATATGCATCTTTCTATGCTTTAGATACACATCTTTTGAAAGATAAATGAAGTCAGGATTAGATATGTTAGTTATAACATGAAAAGAAATCTTTTCTTCTATGGGTATTGACTCCATATCAATGGAAGGATTTCATTTATGTGGAGGAACTGGATTAGATGAAGAAGGTTGGGTGTAATCTTCCAGTATCTTATCTATGATTTTATCACCATTTGAAAGTGGTTTAGGTTTGAAGTTTTTGGTTGGACCCTTCATTATTATGATATTGTCAAGGAATTCTTGATCTTCAAAATCTAGAAAAGGAAGATCTAGAAAAGTAAAGAATCTATTTTGAGACTGAAGAGTGAAAGCGACCATTTTATTTATTAACTGTCTATGTTCAATTTCTTGAAGAGTCATTTTTATTGGCTTACTTAGATTGCTAGGAGCTGAAGATGTGGATTTTGGAAGTTTAGGATGCTGAATTTGATATGTTTTAGATAAAGTTTTTATGGGAGGTATGATATTTGATTTGTGATAGCCTAGAGGAAAGACTGAAGCTTCTAAGAGAACTGTGCTTCTATTTGCTGAAGGAATGGAAGATGTTGGAGTGAAGCATTTTTGGGTTTAAGGTGGAGGATCAAAAGATTTAGAGATTGGTGGAACTTCCTAAGGTGAGGAGGAAGAGACCTCTTGAGGAGCCAGAGTGGATGATGACTGAGGAATTTGAGTGAGAGTGAAAGACATAGATTGTGTGGTGTGTTGTGGGGAGGGAGAAGGGAGTTTCTATGGAGAGGAATGTGAGTCAACTTAAGGAGTTTGAGAGGATGGCTGAGAAGTTTTCTTAGTAGTGGGTTTTTCAATCCTAAGGTATGGGAGTTTGGCAAGAGGAATTTGTGATTTAGAGATAGCAGCAACTGAATCAGATGAGGGTGAAGTGGAAGTGGAAGTAGATGAGTAGGACTGTGGAGAAGATTATGGAAGAATTGTAACAAGCGGAGAAGTATGAAGTGGAAAAGCATGAGATGTATGATGAGGAGAAGAGGGAGCTGCTAAAGGATGAGTAGAGCTAATGGGTGAGGCAGGTTTGGGCTCATAAATAGGAGAAGAAGGTGAGTGTTGAGGGCATCTTAGAGGTGGAGAGGGTCTGAGATCATGGACAGTGATGATGGAGAAGTGGATGGGTGGGTTGCTTGTGGTTAGGCTCTAATGGACTCAACCAAAGATATCAGAGTATTTAGTTTTTGATACACTGAATCCATCTTAACATTTAGGGTTGAAATGGATGCTTCAATGTTTGTGAGTTTGGGTTTTGAGGTGTGGAATGTGAGGGTCTGATTGGAGAGGGGGTTGTTGCTGCCTTTATTGTTTTTGTCTCTTTTGTTATTATTGCAACTTCTGTTTCTATTGCTGTTGCTGCTTTTGTTTCTTTTCTATTTTCTATTTCTCTAAATTTTGCTATCACTTCTTCTACTCTGACTGAGGGAAGTACTTCTAATTCTTCCCATGCAATAACTTCTCTTGTTTCTTCTAGTCTTGTACACTCTTCTGCATCTCTGAAAGTTTCTTCTCTCATTTCTTCATTTCTTACGGAAGGAATAGGTTCTTTAACTATCTCTATTTCTCCTTCTATGATTGAGGGGATAGCTACTTCTTCATCTCCCCTGATTGATTCTTCTCTTCTTTCTACTACTTCTTTTTCAACTCTTGCTTTCTTGGATAGCTTTGATCTTCTTGGCTTTTCTAAAGCCCATCCATCAGAAGTTTTTAAGAGACCCATTTTCTTTAGGATGATTTTATTCATTGTGTCTAACTTTTGAAACTTTTCTCCTTCTTCAGCTGACAAATCTATTCCTGCTCATTAGGAACTTGGACAGGATGATTCCATATGGAAGAGGGAATCTCTTATTTGACTTGGCATAGTATAAATGTTCAAAAATTATTTTGGCCAGGTCTACTTTGTTGAACCATGTTAACTAGCTTGATTTTGATGATGAACATTCTCAACCAAGTATGTTTTGGTGATGAGCAAAGACATGAATGAAAACTAAGGTACTAATAATTTGTTCTCAAGTATGCTATAGGAATATTAACTCACACTCAACTTGAGAATAACCTTTATGATGATAAAAGGAAGACATAAAGTATATGCTTTTTCAAAATTAAGTCTATAAATTTCATATAAACTTAATTCAAGAAAATAGAAAGTTGAAGTGTTGAAGATATGCTTTGGAGCTAACAGAAGCATCTTTGGAGTCATTTTAACGTGTTTCGAAGCAAATTGGATTGCTTCGGAGATGTCTCAATGAACTTCGTAGTAAATGGTTAATGCTTCGAAATTGTCGTGGCATGACTCGTAGATATTCAGACAAGCTTTAGAGATTTAACAACAAGCTTCAAAGTAAATCAGTCAAAGCTTCGGATAAGTTTCTGAGTAAACACAACATTCTTCAGAGCAAATTGGAAAGCGTTGAAGTCTTCATAAGCAAGCTTTGGAGTAAAATGGAAAGCTTTGGAATCGTCACAATGCACTTCAGAATCAACTAAGAATCTTCGGAGCAATCATAGAGAAACTTCAGAGTTAATTGGAAAGCTTCAGAGAAAAGCGCAAGACAAGCTTTGGAATCTTCACAGCGCATTTCGGAGTTGTCACAAGCACACTTTAGAGTGTTTTTCAAAGCTTTGAATTTGTTATAACATACTTCGAAGATAATTAAGAAAGCTTCGGAACTATCAAGTATGCTTCGAAGTTATCATGGAAGTTTTGGATTGTTACATTGCACTTTAGAAACAACAACACAAGCTTTGGAGTTAATCATCTACACTTCGAAGTAAATAGATATGCTTCGGAGAACTTGGAGTCATGTCTCAGAGTGAATTCAAGTATACTTCAGAAAAAACAAACTTTCTTCAGAGATGTTAAACAAAGCTTTGAATTACTTTTCTAAAAGCATTAAAAGTTCAGAAAATCTGAACTTCTCTTTGCAAAGAACTGTTGCAACTAAGAAGGATTATGATCACTTCAGAGAATCTAAAGAAAACAAACCAGATTATTCAAAATTAGTCAAAACACTATCTAGTCACTCATCTCTTTGGAGTATTTGAATAACCAACTTCAGAGCACTTGATACAAAAGTGAACGGTTGGAAAAGTCAGCGACAAAATTGTAGACTGATATCAGAATGTAGCAAAGTTAGATGTTAGACAAAAGATAAGGTAAATAAAAATATTTTTAAACATTTGAATGTCTGCCAAAGTTAGCAACGAAAAAATTTCTCTCAATCTATAAAAGTGGGATTCAGAAGTAAAAGATAATAATGGTTGAATATCATTGAATATATGAGAGATCAAAGAAGCTTAAGTCATGAGCATTCAAAATCTTTCTTCAAATTTCAACTCCAATGGATACAACTCTATTAGAGTTCTTAAAGTCTAAATCTCTTCTCAATTAAGGAGTTTGAATCTTTCACTCTTATTGCTTATTCATTTACTTAAAGTTCTGAATTTATGTACAGGTCAACCTAAGTAAGAGGCATTAATCTATACACTTTGATTTAGTGTTTGCAACACAAGCAAAGTGCTTAGTATTTATGTATAGAGATAAGCAAGTAGGGAATTTGCTGAAAGGGTATAAGTTCGTTGGTAAGCTTTGAAAACCAACAAGTTGTGAAAGTTTCTGGTTAGCTTGGAAAATTAGCAAGTTAGTTGGTGAGCTTGTTGTAAAACCAATGTGTATTTGATCAGGTTGATCAAGGTATTAGTGAAACCTGAGTTCAGTAGACGAGACTGACTCAGAGAAGTGGAGTAGGAACCCAAGAAGGGCTAAACCACTATAAAAATCTTGTGCTATGTATTGTGCAATCTATCTCACTCATTCTTTTAAAACCATAAAAGATTGATTTGGTCAAAGGTTTTAAAAGCTTAATTCACCCCTCCTCTTGAGCTACTATTATATAAGGGATTAGCAAGTGGTATCAGAGCCGGCTTCACTAGTTAAATTTTGATTACTAGTATATTAACTTGTGAAGAGATTCAAATGACCGGTATGTTCCATAATATAATTGCTAAAGGATAATCTACTTCCAGACCCCCTCTATTTGATGGAACTAATTACAAGTATTGGAAAATGAGAATGCAAAATTTCTTGATTGCCACAGATTACCAATTGTGGCTTGTATTGAAAAATGGAAGAAATGTTACCAACACTGAAGACAAAGACACTACAGAGGATATATAAGCAGTAGAATGTGATGCTAATGCAAAGAACTGCCTCTACTGTGCTTTAACCTCTTCTGAGTTTAAAAAGATTTCTGCATGTGATTTAGCTAAAGAAATCTGGGATAAACTTAAAGTAGCACATGAAGGTACAAACCAGGTTAAAGAGACTAAAATTAATCTTCTAGTACAGGAATATAAACCTTTCTCTATGAAGGAATCAGAAAACATTTCCAAAATGTTTGGAAGATTTTAGAAAATCACCAACAGCTTAAAGAACTTAGGAGAAAAATATGAAGAGACTAAGCTAGTAAAGAAAATCTTGAAACTGCTTAGACACTGGATGCTTAAAGTGACTGCTATATAAGAAGCAAAAGATTTAATAAAGGTGATAGTAGAAGAACTCATGGGATCACTCATGTCCCATGAAGTACTAATGATGCAAGAAAGCTTGAGTGAAGAAGAAGAAGAAAATGAAGCTCAATTCAACTCACTCAGCTCTAAAGAAAAGGATCGAGAAGAACATTATACAGGAATAAGCTTCATAGCCATCTACAATGATGAGGTAAATCCGAAACCTGAAATTTTTGATATTAAAGAGTCATTAAAAGAACTGTATTCAAATTTCAAAACACTAAAAGCTAAACACAAAGAAACTAAAAGAGAAATTGAACAAATAATTAATGAATGCTCCAAATTAAAACAAGAAAACACATTGCTTAAAATTGATCAAAATATCAATATAGAACTTGAATAAATTAAAGTAGAAAATCATGCTCTTAGAAGAACCTTAACTACTACCTTATTCAAACTTAAAACAAAGAAAGATATGGAAACCCAAAGAAAGAAAAATCATAATAGAAAATCAAAACCCAAATAAAATATGATTTGGATTCCTAAAACAGTTGCTAAAGTAGCAAATGCAACTATATATCAAGAAAATAGATTAGTAGCATCTAAAAAATAATTGATGCCAAAGTATTCTACTACTAACCCACCTGGACCCATTCCTAAATAGTTACCAAAAATTATAGCTTAACTTCATTATTACAGGTGTGTTTGAGAGCCATAGAGAATAGCCAGTGGTTGCTTAAGACACATGACAGGAGAAAGGAAGCTGTTCATAGAATTAAAAGCTAAAAATGGAGGAATAGTTACCTTTGGGGATAACAAAAAATATAGAGTGGTTGGAATTGATAAAATTGGCCAACCTCCCTCTATACAATTTCATATATTTTATATATTAGAAGGATTGAAACATAATTTTTTAAATGTAAGTCAATTCTGTAATAATGGTTAGAAAGTTGTGTTTGAATCTTATACTTGTTCAATATTAGATAGTTCAAATTCAGTTGTAGTACTTGGAAAGAGACATGGAAATGTGTATTTAGTGGATTTATGTGATATTCAAGTCAAATGTCTTGTTGTTAATGAAAATGAACCTATGTTATGGCATAGAAGACTGGGACATGCCAACGAGAATCTGATTGAAAGACTATATAATAAAGATCTGGTTGTTGGCTTAACAAAACTCAAATTTAACAATAAGTTGTGTGATGCTTGCATAAAAGGTAAGTAAGCAAAAAAATCGTTTAAATCAAACAAAGAATTATGCACAACCAAACCTCTTCAGTTGCTACATATGGATTTAGTTGGTCCAACAAGAACAAGAAGCCTTGGAGGGAAATATTATACATATGTCATTATAGATGACTTTAGTAGATTTACATGGGTAATGTTTCTAACATCCAAAGATAAAGCCTTTTCATTCTTTGAAGTATTTTTCAAATGTGTACTGAATGAACAAAGCTCTCATATAGTTGCTATAAGAAGTGATCATGGTGGAGAGTTTGAAAACCATAGATTCACTGATTTTTACGAAAATAATGGAATCCTTCAAACTTTCTTTAAACCAAGAACACCCCAACAAAATAGAATAGCTGAGAGGAAAAACGGATCCTCGCAAGAGATGACAAGGACAATGTTGAGTGAATATAGTCATCCACAATAATTTTGGGCTGAAGCAATGAACACAGCATGTTATATTAATAATAGAATCTTTGCTAGATCCATACTCAACAAATTATACTATGGCAAGAAACCAAATATTTCATATTTTCATGCTTTTACTCGTAAATGCTTTATTCTTAATAATGACAAAGAAAATTGAGGCAAATTTGAAGACAAATCTGATGAAGGCATCTTCTTTGTTTATTCTATTGTTAATAAAGCATTTAGAGTCTACAATTTGAAACGTAAGACTGTAGAGAAATCTATTCATGTAAAATTTGATGAAAATACTAATTCCTCTCGGAGGACAAGTGATTTTGATGATGAGATAGGTGAACTAATAACTTCAGTTGAGAAAATGAAAATACAAGACAAAGAAGAGAAACCCTCTTAATCAAAAATACAGATGGATAAGAAGAAACAGACAATGGACCATCCATCACTGAAGTAAAAAATGAAGGTAACGATATTTTTCCCAAAGATTGGAGATTTATGCATGACCACCCTGAAAGTCAAATAATTGGTGATGTATATGACAAAGTTAGAACTAGATCTTCTTATCACCAAGTATGTGGCAATTTTGATTTTATTTCTCAAATAGAACCAACTTGCATAGAACAGGCTTTAGAAAATGAAAACTGAATTTTAGCTATGCAAGAAGAATTAGACCAATTCAAAAGAAATAATGTTTGGACTATTATTTCAAGACCAAATCATCAATCTGCAATAAACTAAATGGGTCTTTAGGAACAAATTAGAGGAATCTGGAATTATAGTAAGAAATAAGCAAGATTAGTAGTAAAAAGGTACTGTTAGTAGGAAGGCATTGATTTTGAAGAATCAAATGCTCCTGTTGCAAGAATTGAAGCTATTAGAATGCTTCTTGCATTTGCATCTTTTATGAATTTCAAGTTATATCAGATAGATGTAAAGAGTGCCTTCTTAAATGGATTTATTAATAAAGAGGTCTATGTAAAACAATCACCTGGGTTTGAAGATCCTAATAATCCAGATCATGTATTCAAACTTAAGAAAGCCATTTATGGTTTAAAACAGGCTCCTAGAGCCTGGTATGAAAGATTAAGCAAATTTCTTATTGAGAAAGGGTTTTCAAGAGGCAAAGTTAATACTACACTCTTCATTAAGTATGCAACAAAAGATATTTTTATAGTTCAAGTATATGTTGATGATATAGTATTTGGTGCAACTAATGAAAATCTTTGTAAAGAATTTTCTAAGACAATGTAGGGAGAATTTGAAATAAGCTTGATTAGTGAACTCAACTTCTTCTTGGGACTATAAATTAAGCAGATGAAAGAAGGAATCTTGATTCACTAAGCCAAATACACAAAGAATTGCTAAAGAAATTCAACATTGAAGATGAAAAAAGGTATGGGACACCAATGAGCACTTCAATAAAAATGGACAAGGATGAAAAAGGTAAATCTATTTGCCAAAAAATTTATAGAAGCATGATAGGATCTCTGCTACATTTAACTATTAGTAGACCTGACACAATGTTTAGTATATACATGTGTGCTAGATTCCAATCAGAACCAAAAGAGTCATATTTTATTACTGTCAAAATAATATTTAGATATCTTTTAGATACACCTAATTTTGGATTATGGTATTCAAAAGGTTCAGATTTTAATTTAATAGGTTACTTAGATGTAGATTTTATTGGATATAAAGTAAACAGAAAGTGTACCCCAAGATCTTGCCAATTTCTAGGAAGCATGATTACTTATGGTTTTCTAAGAAATAAACATCAGTTGCATTATCAATTGCTGAGGTTGAATATGTAGCAGGAAGTAGTTGTTGTGCATAGATCCTATAAATGAAACAACAATTAAAAGACTTTGACCTTAATTTTGTTAATATACCTATTAGATGTGATAACACTAGTGCTATAAATCTGATAGGAATCCAGTTCTACATTCTAGAACCAAATATATAGAAATCAGACATCATTTTATTGGGGACCATGTTCTAAATTATGACATTAGCTTAGAATTTGTCCCAATAGAAAATCAACTAGCAGATATCTTCACAAAACCATTATCTGAAGAAAGATTCAATATAATAAAAAGAGAATTAGGCATTCTAGATTCAAGTGCATAGAATACACAATTCATCAAACAAAGTATTCATAATAATATCATTGTTAATTTTTTTCACTAATCAGCAAAAACATCTTCTACAGCTTCCAGCTCCTCAATACGCTGATTAGCCTCTGTCAATTCTTCTACAAACTTCTTCATGTCCATCACCTTCTTATATGCTACACATCATTTTATCAAAAGATGATCAATCAACATTGCGGTTGTATCCTCTAGCATAAAACAGTTCCTCTTTTAACTATTTTATCTGCTTCGTAAGAAAATGAACTCGAATGGATTCCTTCGAGTGATCATTCTCTCTTTCATCCTGAACTTGATTTATTGAAAACCTTGATGATGCCATATTTATTTTCTGAAACTATGATTAAGCTTCTATCTATGCAACACGTAGAATGAAAAGCATGTTAATGCATATTTAATTGTCTATCTTGGTAATGATACATAAATAAACATGCATTAGTGCGTTAAAAGGATAATTAATGTGTACACAAAAAACTATAATTCATTTTATATTGTTTTAGAGTTAAGTCAGATTTTGGAGTAACTGAAGCCCTAAACAAAAGTCTCTGAAAGCCTAAATAAAAGCATCCGAAGATCGACAAAGGCCTCCGAAGCAATGCTTCAGAATATCCAAAACTCCAAAGTAAATAATCTCTTCCAAAGGATCTCCTTCAAAGTATCTGAAGCTAAAACATTTTAGTATTTCGAAAATCTTTTAAAAACAAATTTGAAAGTGTAAAGTTCATTCAAAACCTCTCTGAAAACCTAAACCCTTCTTCTCCGAACTCCCAAAACCCCCATTTCAGAGAAGATGATCTATCTTCCCACTTCTTTTAAATCTAAGTCTCATTTCTCTCTGTCCACCTTCCTGCCTTCTCCAACTTCACTCTAAAAAATCCCATTTCCTTTCCAAAAAACCTAGAACTCTTTGTCAAAATGACGAGAATAAAAGGAGTAGAAAGCAAGAGAAAGGAAAGAGAAAATTCTTTATAGAAAAGAGCAACCAAGAAGGCAAGATGAGAAACTAATACACTGGAGGTAATCTTTCTGAATAGCTCTTCTGATTACTCTAGATTTATAGAAAGATATGAGGAGAGGAGGATAATAAAAGAAAAAATCTTTAATTTTAGAGCCTTTGGAATGGAATTTGAAGTATATGAATGGTTGAAATACCAAGGCTAGGATGCCTATGTGAGTTACAGAGACAGTTTGTATCCAAGACTAGTAAGAGCTCTAATATGTAATCTCAACACTAGAATAGAAAGATCATGGATAGGCAAAACAAAAATCAAACTATCCCAAGAAAGTTTAAGGAATTGTTTCAATCTCTCTGAAGAAGAAGAAGAGATTGTATGACCTTCAAGAGTAATGCTATTCTCATACTTAGTAGAAACTGAGATAAGCAAAAAGGAGAATTATTTGCATGCTAGTCACTTGAATGAAAATCTCAGGCTACCTTATCTCATTGTTATAAACAAAGTATATCCTAGAAGAGGAGCTTCAGGAGATATATCTGAGAAAGATGTCAGAATCATATGGGCATTAAAGAATAGAAGAAAATTAAATCTAGCCAGACTGATGATAGACCATATATACTTTATCAAGAGCACCACAAGGTTCCCTTTACCTTATGGCATGGCTCTGACCAAGCTGATCAAGGAAGCACGAGTAGATGTCTCAAATGAGAATGAAGAGCTTCCAAGGAACATAGACAAATTGGATGAAAAAGCTTTAAAAAGAATAGGCTTTTAGCATACTGCACAGGGTTGGATCTTTGAAAGACCAAGAAGAGCAACTTAGTTGAAAGGATCCAGATTTGATGAAAATCCAGAAAGAGAAAATGATATCATTATTATAGAACAGACTACTGAACAAGGACAAGAACTCTCCTTATATAAAGAAGAAGAGATAATTGAAAGACAAAAGTTCATTAGTCCATCAGTAGAAGGAATAGAGGAATTCTCCACCAGAGAGGAATAAGCAGAAGTTGAGAGAATGGAAGAACTTCCAAGAGAAGAATAAAGAATTGACATTGAAGATATTGTAGAAGAAATTTTAAGAGAAGATGTACATAAAGATACAACAGCAGCAAAAATACCTTCACACACCCCCATCAAAACCCCTTCACCCATTAGACCCTCTCATACTGATCAACCATCCATCTCATCAATTCCCACTCCACAACCTATCTTAAAGGACTTAGAGGATAGAGTAACCATGATTGAACACTTTTTGTCTATTCTAGCCCTTTAAATAAATAGAATAGATCATCCTCTTAGCACTACTATGTCTTCTATGATTCTTAGAGCTGATAAAATTGACCAGAGACTTGATTCTCTATAAGCTTTAGCAGAATCATTCAGAGGTCAAACCTATCATTCACACCTCTCCACCTCCAACTCATTTTTCTTCACCTCCACATCATTTCTCTCCACATAGACCAAACTCTCCCATTATGGTGATGTCTTCACCCTCAATGTCTCCACATCCATCATCCCCCATAATTCCAGAGGTTAATCAATCCGTGGATCAACCTACCTATTCAACTTTCATCATTCCATGCATTCCCCTTCCACAAACACAAACTTTTCCTCCATCACCACCACCATCAGTTCCAACCATAGAAGATAACACTCACGTTTCCTTGTATTATATCTGGATTCCATCGTATCATGATACGAAAATCCCATGGATTTATTGATGGAATATATCAGAGCAGGAATATTTTTTCCTGAAAGAATTGGGGAAATCCCACCAGAATGGGACCCCTTATAAATCATCCACCATAAAGTCTTTCATAAAGAAAAGTTGTTCATGATAATCCTGATTTTCTTCTTCATATATCTAATCCAATCAGGATGATAAACTCAAAGTTTGTAAGTAAAATAAAAATCAACTCTGAAGTTGTTAGGATGTTTCTCTCTCAATCAATTCATTTATCTCCTCAAGAATATCCATTTCCCGAACTTGAGGATCCTAACTTTTTGTATAAAATTCAATCTCCTCCTGATCCTCCTTTCACTCCATAAAACTACAAAATTTATATCCCTGATAAAGAATCAATTCTTCAAAATTACTTTGAGAAACTCCAAATGCTTCCAATGTCAAAACCTTCAAGAAAAGAGTTTCCATCTCCATCAGGTCCTCAAAAATTCTTTATTCTCACCAAGGAAGAATTCAATTTCTACAATAATGCCAACTTGGAGGCAATTGCTGACAATTTGCCTCTACCATATCCTCAGATGGATGATCCTTCTATCCAAAATAGTATAAGGCAGATATAGTCTCTACTAGGGTGTCAACCTCTTCTACCACCTTCTTTACTTATCTTAAAAGCCAAAACTCTCAGAAAACCACCTCCATCCACCTCAAAACCAAAAAGGAAGCCCAGAAGTCCACCTCCTAAAGAGCATAAGAAGGCTCCTTTTGAAAGAATCACTATATACCATCAGGAGTATCAAGCTCAGATGAATGCAAACATAGAAAATCTCTTGAAAGGGCTTCTTGCAGTCTTTCTCGAACTGTTAGATCCAACATTTTGAGAGAAAATTGATCTCATCTATGTTCATGACTGTGGACCCATTACATACACACATGAACCTCTGGTAGTAGTTCCAAAGGATCTATTTTTCATTCCTCCTCCTCCACCAAAAAGGGCTAGAACATCCAAGCCCTCTCCCACACCATCTTCCTCTGAACCCAAGCCACCTCTTCCACCTCTTCAAGATGTCTTTTTCAAGACCTACCAGAGAAAACCCAAACCACCTAAATAGATCTGCTGCATTTTATATTTTTTTCTCTACCATAATTTCTTTTGTATTTTCTCTGATGTTAATATATATGCATTTTTTTCTTTCACATGATTATATATAACTCTTGATGATTATTTCCACCTTTTTGATTATGATAAAAAGGAAGAGAAAATATGATAATGTGATATAATATAGCAAAGAATGAAAATTTCTATTACATGAATTTCAACTAAAATAATGTGCATCAACTTAGGGGGAGCTGCCCTAATTTAGTTAATTAATTTTTTTTTGAAATATTTGTAAAATAATTTACTTTAAATTTATTATTAGATAAGTTTTGAAAGGTATATCATTCACTGTTTTGTCATCATTAAAAAGGGGGAGAATGTTGAACCATGTTAACTAGCTTGATTTGATGATGAACATTCTTAACCAAGTATGTTTTGATGATGAGCAAAGACATGAGTGAAACATTAAGGTACTAACAATTTGTTCTCAAGTATGTTACAGAAATATTGACTCACACTCAACTTGAGAATAACCTTTATGATGACAAAAGGAAGACATAAAGTATATGCTATTTCAAAATTAAGTTTATAAATTTCACATATACTTAATTCAAGAAAATAAAAATTTGAAGTGTTGAAGACATGCTTTAGAGCCAACAGAAGCATCTTTGGAGTCATTTTAATGTGTTTCGGAGCAAATTGGATTACTTCAGAGACGTCCCAATGAACTTCGTAGTAAACGGTTAATGCTTCGGAATTGTCGTGGCATGACTCACAGACATTCAGACAAGCTTCAGAGATTTAACAACAAGCTTCGAAGTAAATCAGTCAAAGCTTCGGATAAGTTTCTGAGTAAACACAACATTCTTCGGAGCAAATTGAAAAGCATAAAAGTCTTCATAAGTAAGCTTTGAAGTAAAATGGAAAGCTTCGGAATCGTCACAATGCACTTTGGAATCAACCAAGAATCTTCAAAGCGGTCATAGAGAAACTTTGGAGTTAATTGGAAAGCTTTGGAGAAAAGCGTAAGACAAGCTTTAGAATCTTCACAATGTATTTCGGAGTTGTCACAAGCACACTTTGGAGTATTTTTCAAAGCTTTGAAAGTGTTACAACGTACTTTGGAGATAATCAAGAAAGCTTCGAAACTGTCAAGTATGCTTCGGAGTTATAATGGAAGTTTCAGAATTGTCATAGTACACTTCGAAAATAACAAGATAAGCTTCGGAGTTAATCATCTATGCTTCGGAGTAAACAAATATGCTTCAAAGAACTTGGAGTCACATTTTGGAGTGAATTCAAGTATACTTCAGAAAAAACAAACATGCTTCAGAGATGTTAAACAAAGCTTCGGATTACTTTTCTGAAAGCATTAAAAGTTTAGAAAATCCAAACTTCTCTCTACAAAGAATTGTTACAACTAAGAAGGATTATAATCAGTAACTAAGAAGGATTATAATCACTTCAGAGAATCTGAAGGAAACAAATCAGATTATTCAAAATCAGTCAAGATACTATCTGTTCACTCGTCTATTTGGAGTATCTAAAGAACCAACTTTGGAGCACTTGATACTAAAGTGAATGGTTGGAAAAGTCAGTGACAAAGTTACAGAATGATAACAGATTGCAGCAAAGTTAGATGTCAGACAAAAGATAAGGTAAAGAAGAATATTTTCAAACATTTGATTATCTGCCAAAATCAGCAATGGAAAAATCTCTCTCAATCTATAAAAGAGAGATTCAAAAGCAAAAGGTAATAACGATTGAATTAAGTTGAATATATGAGAGATCAAAGAAGCTTAATGATGAGCCAAGAAATATAGATGGTTCGCAATCAGTCCCCGGCAGCGGCGCCAAAAACTTGATGGTTGCCATAACTTGACGGCTCAGGTTTTAAATAACCTCGCAAGTGCACGGTCGATGTG
>JAYJMB010006652.1:0-10848 GCA_036873735.1 Pouteria campechiana | reverse complement strand
TGATAGATTGTTTGAATGTAAATTTTATATAGGTCTAGTATTCCATTTGCCTTTATGATATGGTTTCAGTTCTAGGTAATGATATAGGTGTGTGGTTTATGATTTATTGTAGTTTTTTAATTATGATATTGTATGATTTACAAATGCACATGTTTAAACCCTCAACAAGCAAGGTATACTCTACGAGATTTTTAGCAGAATTTTTCCTTTGGAATGGGGAAAGTGTAGGCTAATGGGAAATCACATAGGCCATAAGGCAGGGTGTAATAGAATAGTATCAGAGTTTAAGGATTTATCTAGGTGATAAGTGCTACTAATTTGAGTGATAGCATTAATTTTTTCGATCCTGATGGCAATGGCAAGAGGAGATAGGAAATGACATGCGTAATTTGAATTGATAAACTCATATGGAATCTGGGAGAATATTAGCTTAACGGTTTTGATGTGTTATCCCTAGTGAATTTTGATTGTAAATATGTTGATGATAATTTGTAATGATTATATGATTGAAAGAATATGTTACTTTGGTTAATAATGTGCTAATAATGAGAAAGTATGCATTGGGGCATGTGTGCATTTTGTATTATCATGAAATTGAAAATGCAATGAATTTGAGCACGATTATATTAACTGATGATGATGTGAGATGGAGATGGAGATGTAGGTGGTGGTTGTGATGCCTCAAAGTGGATAAGCCTTGTAGGGGGTTCTAAAGCCTCTAGTGCCCATGTCTAGCAGAGGTGAATAAGTCCCAGAAGGGTGGTAAAGCTTCATAGTTAAATTTGATGTTATGAATACGCCCTTGCTAGCATGTAATTGACATGGATATGCCTTTGGTGGCATGAGGCCCTTGCAGGCCCAAAAATGAATATGCCTGAATGACATGATATGATAGACACCCATGGGGTTCTGCCCTACCAAGTGGCTTGGTTTCTATATGATAATCCATGGGTGTTGCCCTGCCCGAGTGGCACGATTATGATATGATTTGACACCCATATATGGTGGAAGCCTAGATGGCCTAGTATTGAGACACTTGAGAGGTAAAATAAAATGGAATTCTTTTGAAAAACATGAATATATGAAACATATAAGATACAAACTTATAATGTATAAAACAGTAAGGTCTTATAATTACTATATTTGATTCCCTTGGTAAATGTAAATGATGTACCTAATATTCCCATGCTGTAGTGAAGGCAAGATACCTTAGGAAGCACAATGTTGCTATCATGGATCCGGCAACATTCGTAGCCTAAGTTATAGGGGTAATCCAATTGCACATTGAAAAGGGACAGGAGCGTAACTACACTTGGTATATGTGTAAAAAATAATAAATGTGTATGGAAAAGTATATATATATGTGTAAATAATGAAAATGGATGAAAATGGTTATGGTATGTGATTGTAGATGCCTTGCTTAGAAGGCGAGATGTGTTGAGACTTGTCATAGTCATGATATGAGAATGATATGCCTTGATGATAAGGCTAATTAGGAAAATTTCTTATGGGCATGAGCAGGTACGTCCTAGTGTGGGAATCGTATGGGTATGAGCAAACACATCCCAGTGTGGGGATGAAAGGCTTTCCATAAGCCTAGATTAAAATCATAGAAATATGAGTGAATACTAGATCTATATAAGTTTACCATGAGTGTAAGAATGTGAAGTGGCATATTAGTTGTGTTTTAATAGTATGGGTATCATGAATATATATCCTAGAGTGATAAGTTTCATTTATATGTAATTGTGTATGAATGAATGTCATGAGATTGGTATAGTAATGACACCAAGAAAAAGCAAGGATATATGGATAAATTCCCAGACCTTGTAATTGTGAGTAAAGTTGGTTAGTTTCACAAATGCAGATTGTGCTTTGATGCTTAGAACTAAAGCATGTTATACTAAAATTCTGAAATGGTTGATGTTGTCTTGAGTATGAGGGGGTTGATAACGTGTGGAGCCCAGGAAAATTGCCTATTTTGGTAAAATGATTTGAGAAATGATGAATTAAGTTGGTATTTACATGTTTGATATATATTATAGGGGCGAGGTAAGGAAAATCTAAATGAGTTAGAGGAGAGCTTTGTTGCCATTTTCTTGACATGTTTATACACTTGATGATGAATAGAGGTGTTTAAACTTTGTTAAGATCAAGTTATGATTGTATAATATACTAACATCTTGGTATGTTCCAAGAGTAGAGTCAAATATGAATATTGACAAGATATTGTCCACAAATGCTATGCTTCTAAATTCTCCAAATAGATTGAATTGCCAAGGTAGTAAGAATTAATGGAGTTAATCGATGTTAGGAAAATTTTTGGGCATGTGTTGGATGGGAATGCTAGTGTAGACAATGCTATCAAGATATAGAGAATTATGGTTTATAATAAAGTTTTATTAAAACGATTTGGTCATGTGTGAATAGAGAATGCTGATCTGATGTCATATCTGACTAGTATCAACCTATGAATTAGAACCAAAAGTATAATTGTGCGCTTGGAACATGCATTATGTATATGAGCTTGACAGATGTTTTCATCCAGGAGAGTAACATGTAAGACTAAGGCGATGATTGAAAGTGTCGAAAGATTAGTCACTAAAGTAAATTGTTTGATGGAAATATTATAGATACTAATGAAGAAATGACATAAGAATTTGAGAAAATGAAAACAATTATTTTCATCTATGGATTGAGATTTAAAGTTTCGAAGATGAAACTTTTCATAAGGCGAGTGGTTTGTAACACCGAGGGTACTAAAAGTGAGGAAATTTTGAAAATTTTCTTCAATTATTATTTGGAAACAAATTTGTAACACTCGAGGTGTTGAAAATAGGGGTAATTTTTTAAAAAAGATGAGTAGATTAAAAGGAAACTGTCTATGATTATGATGTCAATTGTATTCGATTTTTGGCATAGAAGTTGGATGATTTAGAAACTATGTTTAGCACAAAAATTATAGTACTCAAAATTATCTTTTCCATGAATTAAGAATAGTTTAATTTTGATGTTATAGGAGAGAGTTATAGCTTAAACAATGTAATGGTCTCCAAATTCAAAAGGCATCATTTTGAGGCTCCATGAATCCAAATGGAGGCTAATTCAGAAAAAGTGATCAACATAAAAGTTGTCTCCTTTGAAATTATCCGTCCAATGGAATAAGAATCACTTAATTTTGAGTGCCTAAAGCACCAAAACGTCTCTTAATGGATAATTAAGGATGAAAATAATGAGACTAACTTGATAAATTTCAAATTTTGTGTATTATTTATGGAAAATAATTTTGAAAATTTGTATGATAGACTCATTAAAATAAAAAAGTATATAATGTGGAATTTACAAATGCTTTATTGATTTTTATGTAATATTTGGGGCTTAATTATCAAGTGGGCTAGAATTCAAGGTAAATAAATTTTTATATAATTACTTCATTTGGGAAATTTACTTATGATAAAATTAAAATTGGGGCAACAATATTTTAGCTGAGTATGAGATGATATTAAATTGATTAACTATGTGATTATTTGCATTGAAATTAGGGCACAATTTTGGAAATTTTCAATGCATGTGTATGATAAAGGTGGTACACTACTAGAGCACCATAGCTACTAATTCTAAAGCTAATCCATCCCCCACATTTTATACCATTCCTTTCTCTCATTTATGACTAAGAGGAAGGAACCCATCTCTTGCAATCTCCCCACACCCAATTTTCCATTGATTCCAACGTGAAATCCACCTAAAAATTTCTCCCATGCAAGTAAAAGTCCCTTAGACCTATTTTCATTAATTTGGGATGTGTTTAGAGAAGGGGACGTTGCTGGACATTGATGATAAGAGTTATTTATTGTTGATCTCTATGGAGAAATTGAATAAACTACTTGTTTCCAAAGTGAAATTGAAGGTAAACACTCCCCTCCTAATCAATTTTGTGTTTTAGGTTTCCTTGGGTTAATTGGTAGATTTTGAGGGTTGTTTAAGGCTGAAAATGCTTGATTTATTTAAGGATTTGATGGAGAAATCTATTTAAGAGTGAATAGAGCTTTGATTGCATCAATTGGGGTGTGATTTGGCCCATATATTGTTGTCCACAAAATGGACAACAATGTTGATGGACGTAATGGGCTTGTTGGGAGTGTGTGACTTGTTTATGATGAATGGAGTACATATCATGCTTGATTGATGATTAATTGATGCCTTTAAGATGTTAGTTATGCTAAGAATTAGCTAAATATTTTTGAAATTATGTTTCTAAAACATGCCTAAAAATTATTTGATGAAATGTCTAAGAAAGGAGTTGTTTAGGTGTTAGTTCATGCATGGGCAAACTTTAAATGAGTTCTAGTGACTAATTACCTTAATTATGTTGTTAATATCATGTTAAATATTGAAATTAAGAATTTATATGGTTGGGAGTGGATATTCTATGATGCGTATAGCTGGAATTATCAAATAATGTGGGAATGCAACTCTAGCATTTAAAAGATGTTTATACTCGCCCTTTTATATGGGTAATGATTCAACCAAATTGTGGTATCTTGAATTTGTGTTCAATTGACTTGAAATGATTGACTAGATTTGTTTTTGCACGATGAAAATATGTTAGCTTAAATTATGATATACATTATATATTTAGGGTCATTTCATGACTTAGAACAGAAGTTATGAAGGTGAAGAGTTGCGGAATGATCTCATGTAAGGTAAGTAGGCCCTTTTTTTCTGATTGATGAATGAATGTATGGAATGATAGGATCATGAGTATCCCATGAAAATGGGCATCATGTTTTAAGGACGTCTATTTTATTGTGTAAATATGTGAATTGTGGGGATAATGAATATCCTGTAACTATGGGCATTGTATTTTCAAAGATCTTATTTTCTTATGTTGTGGGGGACTGGGAATAGAGAGTATTCCATGTTGATATATAATGTATAATGTTGATTATGTTATATGTGTATAAACTTGTGGGTGGATGGGGTTAGTGATATCCAATGATTTTATTGAGTAAAGTGATTATATGATGTTGTGATTAGAATGATTGAATTGTATGTATTATGATGACATGGCCAATTTGTATGAAATTTGTTATCATGGAATTGTACATGTTGTGGATTCGAACATGTTCTTTTAACAGATTATTGATTATTGTTTATTAGTCTGCCCACTTATTGAATTCGCCTGGACTCACCCTATTTTATTAAAATTTTTAGTAGACAGGTTGAATAATGGAGCTCGATTTCAGAATTTGAAGATTATTAATGTCTTTTAAATGGTGTTGGGATGGGTGATTCCTCATAAGAATGATGTAATTGTAAATTGATGAGATTTAATGTATATGTAAAAATTATGTATAATGTTTTGTATTAGCATGTCATTGTGATAGATTGTATGGATGTAAATTTTATACAAGTCTAGTATGCCATCCGCCATCATGAAATGGTTTCAGTTCTAGACAATGATGTGGGTGTGTGGTTTATGATTTATTATAGTTGTTTACTTATGATGTTGTATGTTTTACAAATGCAAAGTGTTAAACCCTTAAAATGTAGGTAGACTCTGCCAGATTCTTTGTAGAATTTTCCTTTAGAAAGGGGGAAAGTGTAGGCTAATGGGAAACCGCATAAGCTCCAAGGAGGGGTGTGACAATGGGAAAGCGCATAAGCTCCGAGGGGTGTGACAACACTCCAACATTCAAGCTTGCTCTTCTTGAGTTTGGTCTCCAACCACAAATCAATGCAATAAACAAATGGAAATAGGAAAATAAATGTTACACTTTTAAGTACTATTTCTTTCATGGGCAAGGGAAGCTTTGATGATGATTACAACTCACTTTGAATGCAATAGCAACTTTCCAATTGGTAGGTGAGAACCTTTAAAAGTTTTGGAGCTTAAAGGATTTGAATGCTTTTGTATCTTAATTAGGTGAAGATTAGTTTTTCACTTAATGCATGCAATAACTATTAGAATGCCCCAAATTAACTCCCTTTATAGTTGGCTTTAAAACCTAGCCATTAGGGATAGCTAGCACTCATTTAACGCAAGGGAACATTCAAAATTTCTGACCATTGAAGTGGCAAGTACATCATCGCTGGTTGCGGTAATTGTTGGTCCTTTTGGCAAGGCACAAACCAAGAGGGAAGAGGTAAATTAGGTTTACAAAAAATTCTAAGAAGATCCCCTTTTAGGATTAAAACACTCTTTGCAATTCAACAAAAAGAATAATATAAATGGAAAGTGTAACGCCCTATCTTCTAGATGCGCTACTAAGGTAGTAATAGGGGAACTGTAATGCCCCACACTCCCACCTCATGCATTTTCATCACGCCATACCAGGGCCAATGTGGGACGCTACTACTTCCCTTCTTCTTAAGGGAAGTCTTCCCATAATTCCACTATTTCCCTATTTTTTAGGGAAATTCTACCAAAATTTTGGTAGAGTCTACCATATATTTTTATGACTTAAACCTGTGCATACATTTATTAATCATATAAAAATTTATTTCAATAATAATAAAATATTAACATAAATCATAAAATCATTAAACCTTTCCAACTTACCCACAGCCCAGAACCTGCTTCGCCTCATGATGGTAATAACATACTCTATTTCAATATCACATACATTTATCACTAATATGACATACCATTAAAATATGATATACATCATTTACAATTTAATACAATTATACAATTTCAAATTATATATATTTACAATGGGATTCTAATCCCAACATTTTACCATCTCATCAAATGTCTTCTACTCATGCTCACCATTTCCCAATCCATAGTTTGAAGTATTCACCTAGCCAGTGAGCTAAAACATATAATAAACAAGGGGGAGTCCGAGCAAACTCAGTAAGTAGGCATAATAAAAAACAATATTAAAATACAATAACATGTTCTCAATCATATGATCTATCTATCTATCTATATATATATATATCATAAGCCATGCAAGCAGTCCATATCAAAACAATGCCATGCCGGCATAATATACATTAACACAATATTCAAACATATACCTCAATCGTGTCTTTCAAGTACTTCACATCTTTGCCACTCTAAGTACAACATATCTATACCATTTATGCACCATATATCCACTTTATGCCATACAAACATCAACTAATGTCTTTTTTACAAATACACTAACATGGAATATTTACTATTCCATTAATGCATGTATTCTCACATAATTGGGATATTCTCTATCTCCAATAGCTTCCTTAATAACAACAAGATGTTTGAAACATAACTAGTCTAAACAATTTCCTTATTGTATACATCTATTACAATCACCAGCCATGAGATTTCCAAAATCCCTATCCATATACATATTCTCGTAATTAAATGAATACAAACAATGAGATAATCACTATCATCTTTCAATTATATATTCGAAAGATAGCCTACTTACCTTGAGTGAATCACTATACACTCCTCAAGTTCCATGACTTTTCATCCATTTCGGATCATCCTGTATAGAACAATAATCCCATTCATTTATAAGACAACTTAGCTAATTCATATCAAGCCAATAGGTTACTCTTTTTACACATAATCAATTTAACAATGTTATTAAAGCATCATTCGTGGTTAAACCTATTTATGTTTCAAGTGCATAGCTATCTTTAGAGTGCAACACTGCACTTTAACATTATCAATCATTCCTCTAGGCATATAATTCAATGGACAAGTGGTTTTGAGTCTTTCATTCCTAATGCTTCATTGGCATTCAAAACTTACAAGTTATTCTATCACATGGGATTTGAGTCTTTCATTCCTAATTATACATAATGATTCCATAGCACATTCAATATAAACACTCTAAAATCTTGTATCATAACAGAGCCATATAGGCCATTCATATATACATTATATCAATATACATTCAAAAGCCAACATACTCAACAAGGGTTTTTAAGGAATTCCAATTCCAACTATATGCACTCATTATACAACATAACTACCATGCAATTAACTTTGATAACAATCTAATTAGACATTTAATCCTATAAATTTGTGGCTCATATAGCTCATACACAAAATCCCTTTTGAACCCCGATTAAGGTATAATCCAAAAATTAAAATTTCCACTTCCAATCAATCCAAATAAGTCCCACAACATTATACCTTCTACATTAATCATTTTCCCCATGGTTATTATTTATAAAATACAAAATTGGGGGAAAATCACAATTCACAATTAGCATGAAACCCTAACTACACCAAATCATGAATTCTTATGTCTAATTCACCACAATCACTCCATTAACTTATTTCCCCCATTATAATACAAGAAATCTATCATTTCCCCCCAATATTCCACAATTCAAGAAAAGCTAGAAAATCCTAATTGCAAAATTACAATTTTTGAATGGGGAAAAATGATTTACCATGATATTCTAGCATGGTTGTCTCCCAAGAACAAGAATCCAAGCCCAGAACTTGAAGTAGCCCACTCCATTAACAAGAAATCCTATTTGCTTCTTCATTTACCCTCTAAACCAAAGAATTTTTCGCTAGAAAGCAAGATTGGTGGGTTTTATTGTCTAATCATGATGAAACCTACCCAAAACGACATGAAAAAGGGGTGAAAACATGGGTCTTAGGCATGAGGAGACATAAAACGGAATGGGAAAGAGAAGAAACGGAATGAAATTGTCAAAAAATTAGGCCACCCATATTTATCTGTTGACTGATGCCACAGAGTCCACTCATCTACCTACCACCATTGCCTGATCATAATTTGGTGTCGTGGCACCCATTCTGGCACTATCAGTGCTAGTTCACTGGCCACCATTTTATTTTGAGAATTTTCTCACCTTTTCATCATATTTTGCTCATATATTTATAGCATAATATTTTTCATATATTCTAACATTAAAATACATATTTAATTCTCTTTTTATGCATTGTCAAAATATAAAATTTTTCCTCAAATAATATTAAATCATATCCAATTACTTCGTCTCATAAATTATAACTTTACACTTCTGTTCATTTTCAATCACATTGATACTAAAATCCAAAATTTAACACTCAAAGTGTTACAGATCTCTCTCTTCATAAAAAGTTTCATCCTCAAAACTTTAAATATCAATCACATGCCAAAATATTATATCATATTTTATTCATATCATGCTTTCATTGTGCACTCTAATACACAAAAGCTAACAAATGTATATTTATATCTTGCGGATCCATATTAGGATGATACACCATACAAGGGAGCTTTTACTAATCATATGATCTAATCCATAAGAAAGATAACTTATACATAAAATGCTCGTAACAAACTTACTCAAATCAACATAATATAGCCACAATTAATCTAGCCATCAATGCTAATGCCATGGTATGCAGTTCTACTCAAATAATTACACATGCAATTGATCCAACTTAGGATCATGCACACGATGTATAATATATCATGCATATGTTGATATCAATGCATGAAACAATCATCATTTGTACTTAATGGAGTTAAACATTTCTATTCATTATCTAATCTTTAACCATCTCAAGCCAACATACAACAAAGTCCTTCCTTGGCTTATTCAACTTTACATTATCATCATTAAGTATCAACTTAATTCATATCATGTCTCAAATCATTTTACTAAAAATGTAATTTACTTTGGCTTCACACATTATCAATTTACAAACAACCTTAACCATTCCAAGAAATCACGAAAATGTTGTATTCACCCTTACTATATATACACATATTACCTCATAATCACCCAAGTTTATCAATCATCTTATTAATGAAAACATCTGAATTAAGCCACGAAAGCCTCCTATGTTAATCACAAATAGACATATATCAATTCATTATTTTCAATCATTGCATTTATAAAAGTCATTCAAGCAAAACGATCACAAGCAAAGTTATTCAATGATATATCATCTTTTATCATAATCATAAAATTCATCAAGATCACTCAAAGTCATATCATACACTTCCATTATTCTCAAGGTGCAATTGTGCAGGTTTATTAATTACCTTTATTCAGATGCATACACAACCTCTCATTACTACATGGGAATATACCTACCTGTACTCACATCATCCCACACCAGGATGCATTTATCCATATAGTTCATAAGAAATTGTCATAGGGTTGTCCACCTAGGTACAAACATTCATCACATATTATGATACATTTTTTTACTATAATTTATAAAAGTAAGAAATTATACACTCAAATATTTTTTCAGTCATCCAGATAACATCCTTATAACTCCACAGGCTTTCCCAGGACCGTAGCCGCATCTTGATGATAATGAATCCACCACACCACCATACAATTTCCATTCAACATACAACATACACCTCACACTCCAATATTACATCGATCTGTCTATAAATTACAATTATACATCATGAGACATAAATTAATTATAATTATAATATACATAAGATGGAAATTTTCTAATTACCATACAAAAAAATACAAATTCAACTATTATACTTTCTTACCAATCTTGCTTTTGGACTTGACCTGCCAACTAAAAAAAAATAAAATAAGGGTGAGTCTAAACAGACTCCATATGTAGACTGCGTGGCAATCAATAATTCAACCAAAATCAACAAAATCTCATCCATCCAAGTAAATAGGGATTCATAAGGTATCCCACTCACCAATCTAAATAGATATGTTTTCAAACTCAATATAACATCTTAACATATCACAGCATGAAGAATATAACATTAATTGCACATTTTAAAGTAAATTATTTGCTCTAGGATAATCACTTATACCAAATCACACATATACATAACATATATGCATATATTACAATTTACATTCATGGGATAACTATGATCCCTTAATTCA
>JAYJMB010006651.1:0-10848 GCA_036873735.1 Pouteria campechiana | reverse complement strand
CCTACTTACACTTTATACACCATAATAGACTTGTAATTTAGATGTTAGATTATTATATAGTGTACAGCAAGCACGTATTGCAAGACATCAAGATCCCATCTTCTCTATCTCGGAGGTCGGTCTACATTCATCCATTTGATGTATGGTAGAAATCATGCAAACAGTCCAGAAAATAAGCTGGGTGGATTAGTATCTTAGATGACAGATTTCAAAACGTGGACAAGAATAATTTAGCTGGCCAACGGAAATTAAACATCTGCACTAGAAAGAATTAAGAAGCCACAATAAGCTCACAGGAAGAGCAGCAAAACCTGTATGCTCTGGATCCACAACAATTACGGTCTGTCGAACAATACCCAGAACTATAAAATGATTCTTTCTGCCACAAATTAGCACTGGAGACCGTTACGCAATATCCGCTCTATTTCCAATCATCCAAGACTACACACTCCAGCCGATAAAGACTTAAGGATCTATCGCCTACACGGACGCAGGAATTCGCGAAAGAATAGGATTCCAATTCAAAGATCCGAAACGAGCCTTTACAATTCAAGAGCGTGCTGGAAAACTTCAAAACACGGTTTCTCACGCTATGCGAATGCTGGAATTTTGAAGCAATAACAAAATTCTCGACAAAAGCGATACCGTCGGGAAAATTTACAGGAAGAGGCAGAGAAAAGAAGAAAAAGCTCACCTGGATTCGACGAAGGACTATTCAATGAATCGAAGACGTTCGTATATTTCAATGGAAGCTGCAGCGCAACGCCCTGGATCTTTCGAAAAAACGCGAAATCGGACGAGCTTGCAACAACGTCGTTCTATTCCTGGAAGACGCAGGAGGAGGAAATTTTGGGCAAGATATAGTATGCACCGCGAAGTATGGGAGTGTCGTACTAATGCACAATTTCCCCTTCCGGCCGATGCAACGGAGCCCTTGTCGAACCGGAGACCTTCAGCAGTTTACTGACGTGATAACCAACTATCACCACAAAAGACAACCATTTTAGCTGTTAAAATTTATTCTTGCAAACGAAGGTTTTTAATTTTTAAAAATAGATAAGTGAAATATAAAAGTTTAATTCTCACGGAGATAGGCCTTAAACTGAACAGATCACAAATAGTCAATTTTATCCTTTTTTCTTTAATACGACCCACTTATATATTTTATTTAAATAGTATTTTTAATATTAAAACATGACATTGAAAATTTTATTAATGGTTGCAATCTTGCAAACAGTGTTATTGGAACAGGACTGGACCGATGGTCAACTGTCCAAAAAAATACTTTTAAAATTTTAATATTATTAATAAAATAAAAGATAAATTAAAGTAGAAAAGTATTATACAAAAAAATGTATATATTTGGCTAATACTTATAATTTAAATTTTTGCTTATTTATTACCACATAATTATTTCAATGGTCAAGGCATTCGTCTTTATTATTTTATCTTGTAAAGCCCATATAAGTATGCCATTTAACTTTTTTTAATGTTAATAATTTCTATTTTCAGAATATTAAAAATAATTTAAATTTTAAAAATACACTTAATCTGTATTTGTATAGCTAAAGAGAGGTTAATCTTAAAATTTTGTTGGGCCGCTGGGAATTAATGTTAAAACGCTAAAGCCTACAAAGAGAGTACGAATTTATTTGCTAGTAATTAATCAAATTCTGAGCATGCCGTGGTTTGAATTTGATTTCTACTACCGAAACATTGTTAGTATTCAAAAGTAAATTTTCGGTTAATATGGTGCCAAAAATCATTTGGTAAAAAATAAAATAAAACAACATAAGGATTTGTTAAAAAATATGCAATAACCAAGCGTTTAGTTGGCTTAACACGAGAAAGGTGTGTAATTATTTATCATAAATAACAAACCAAATAAGAACAGTCGCATGATCAAACCTCCAAGAAGAGGTGGCGATTTCTCCTCGCAATTCCTAGGGTTTCCTCCCTTGTTGTATTTGTATCTGACCCGTTTTTCTGCCCAGTTATGCTCGAAGCTCCTCTTCCTGCTCCTGCGCCTGCAATGACAAGGTGAGAGGGTTGGTCATTATAGCTCGGGCGGGCGGCAATACACGGGAGCTGCTGGCGTGCATTGCATTGCGTGGGGTTGTGAAGATTGAGATGTTTCCATGCTGCGCTCTCTGGCTGCAATTACCACCCTCTCACCTTTTCTCACGAGTTCATCTTTGGTATTTATTAGTAGGAATTTCTGCATGTAAAATTGCAGAAATGCCCGTTTTTATTTGATCATACAGGTGTAACGATTTTTTTTTTTTTTTGGAGCTTTATATTTTTCTATGCACAACATCACCATGGCGTTCTTATTGTTTCTAGATTTATCTTCTCCCAAAACACGTCTTTGGTTAGTTGGGTTACTGGAAATTCATGCCATCCACTCATCTAGGTCTGGGGATATACCATGCAGTGTCAAGGCTAGCCACTGCACGTCTTGATACTTCTGTTGTATTTTAGTTTGTGTCAAGTTGGAATTGAATTAAGGAGCATTAATAGGATGATTTAGATTTCTTAACAATTTTCCAGGATGGGCCATCTTACATCTCTGGGGTTCAATAAATCTCATTTGTCTCCACAGCTGTAATAATCAATTTGTGGGTAAGATGTATCTTGGTGATGTGTTAGATTTTTATCTTAGTGAAGAGGACCTGGGCATATTTGTTAGTGTGGTGCCAAAAAATGTTATCTAAAGTTTGAAACCAAACTAGACATTGAATTGGGTAAGTGTTCAATTCTAGTTTGATCAGTTCAACCATTTATTCAAACTGATTTAAGTTGATTAAAATTATTATATATAAAATTTAAGCGATGATAAAATGTATGGAGAGTTGAACTGTAAATTTTAATATAGAAATTTACTTCTTTTAACACTAGACTATATCCTTAGATCTACTTTTTTTTTTCTTTTTTTTTTCACACTGAGGTTGTGTTTGCAGATGAGGAAAAAAGGTGGGAAAAAAAGAAATATGGACAAGTGGAAAAAAAAAAGGTAAGGAAAATGATGTGATGTAGTAAGAGGTAATTATTAGAAATAGAGCTAATACAGATAAAATAAGTTAGCTTTTTGTATGAAAAGATGGAAAATAATGATTGAAAATACAGGTAATAATAAGAAGAAGTAGGGTTGTTAATTCGTTAATATGTCAAATCACATTAAAATGTATGAGAAGGTAGTCAAAAGGGTAGAATAGTTTTCCACCCTCTTTTCCTCATTATCAAACACACGCTGGTGTTAATAAAAGTAGAATGTAAAATTGGAAAATTGGTGGTTCATGGTTTTGATAACATTGGTTTCATGTTTGTAACAGAACTTAGACTTTAGTGCACTTGGTTATCTGTTTGGTTTGAGAAATTTTAGAATCTGCCTAGATTTTTCATTTGGGTGTTAGGCCTCTGCATCATCATTTTATAATTTGGTTGTGTAAATCAGGGAACACATATTTGGTTTTATATTAATAGTTCCAATCATGAATTAGTTAAAATGCTCTATTTTTAGTGGGTTTTTTGTGTTCAATGTTATCAATAGTTAGACTGGACTGGCCAGTTGAGTTTAGTAAACCGTTAGTTTTCTAATTTTAGATTTTATTTTAGGGGATGTTTGGATTGATGTGACAGAAAGTTTAAAGGGAAAAGAAAGGCAAAAGGGGATGTAAATGGAGAAATGATGAAATAACACGATTGACAGAGGAAATGAAACAAGACATGGTAGTACAATAGAATAAAATGACAGAGGAAATGAAATAAGACATGGTAGTACAATAGAATAAAATGAAATGCCATAAAGACTATGGAAAAAGTAGGGCAGTAAGTAGACTGTGTGTATGTGTGTATGAGATTAATGATGAAACGATGGATAATAATTGAAATTATACAGGTAATTATGGTGTTTGCTTTGTTTGTATTGAGATAAGGGAAGAAAATGCCAAAGAGGACGTGAATATTTTCACCTCATTACCAAACATATATTTTAGTAAGAAATGCTCTCCTTCTCTTCAGAGTGTAAGAGAAGACTGTGCACTCTAAGATTAAGAGTTGTTAGATTCATTGAACAAAATATGTTGTTTCTGCACTTTCTATTGAGTGAAATAGAATAGAGGTATAAGTTTGTACATGCACTCTATGCATAGAACTCACATTCTAGTTTAAGTCCTCCTTCCACCCTAAATGATGGCTCCCTACGTGATCCTGTCTTTCTCCTTTCCACCCCAAAAGATAGCGCTCATGACAAGTATATACAATTCTCTTACACAATCTCTGTTGTCACTAATCCAACACTTTACCTGCATTGTCATCTTTTAGATAGCCATAGTAGGCAATTGTGTGTATGTTTGGTGTAATTTACATAAAAGGTTTCAATAAACTTCGGGAGCTAAAATCCATCTGCTTCACTCTTTATGGACGCTGGTGTTTGAGTTTCAATTCTGTTTTCCATTATTGTGCTAAATTAACTCCAAGCATCAGGTTAGATTAAGTGCCAACTTTAAAAGACTCAATAAACTTTGAGAGCTAAAATACATGGAATTTCAATTCTAGTTTCTATTATCATTCTAACTTCACTACAAGTATTTCTTTGTTTTAAATATACTGTTATAATTGATGCATGTAACTAGCTGCCCCTTGTTTACTATTTTCCTGTGGCAAGAGTATCAATGGCTGCCAAGTACAGAGCACATGTCTTTTATTTATGCTATAGCATGCAGAGGAGCATTAATCTATTTTATTCAAGTATATTAAGAGATGTAGTTTAGTAGTAAAAGAGGTATGCTTGAGCTCTGCAATTCAATTTTGTCATACTTACATTTTATTTTATCTAAATTTTTTATAAAATATTTTTAATTAGTGTAAGTTGGTTGGACTGAATGGTTAAACTAGTTGAATTGGAATCAAATGCTTGACTAGTTCAACCTCTAGTATGATTTTGATAACATAAGTTGAATAAGTCACCTTTGTGATGTGCAAAGGTGGATGATGGCACATGTTGCACGTTGTTACATACATGCAACAAGGCTGTGTTACAAGTGAACAGTACTGTATAATTGGAGATTACCATCTTGGTGCATAGTTTTCAAAGTTTTAAGACCAAAAGACAGCATCTAGTGGTTTAAAAAAATGGAGATGGACTGTTCTTGCATTGCCCTGGGAACAAAGTAGGAGATAGTGTGATGAAATTGTTGTTAAAGAGCTGCCTTGTATTATGTTTTTGATTAGTAATGATGTAATAGATGGTACCTTCATTGCTATCATGGTTTTACAGGCTGTAATTTTGGCTTCATTGAAATTGGTTGGTAGACATTGAGCTATATGACAAGCTTGGAAACTTGAATTTGCATAATATGGCCCAAGACAAAGCTCATAATGTTAAATTGATGTTTATTGCCACATGAAATCATGATTGTCTTGAACATCTTTAGAGCTGCAAAGGATTAGTTGTGGATAGGCAATTTAGAACTAAGTTTATGTTGATTTCCATTAGTTCGCTTGCTCATTCCATCACAGATTAGTCATTTTAAACATACACAAAGTTGCACCTTTGAATGCTGGACAAACATATGGTCATATATTGAGAGTGCAGTTTGACACATGGGGTTTTTGTTGTTAATGTTTTGCATTTTTTACATGTGGACTGTGTGTGAAAAAGGAAATGAATCTCATACAGCTTTGTTGATTTTTTTGTTTTTGGACTGTTTGTTTGGATAATTGGAGGTTTATGTGCTTCCTTCCACTTTTTGGGTATATTGGCTTATGATTTCAATTGAGTGAGTATTATTTTTGTGATAGGAGGGATTTCAAAAGAGCTCATCATGGTTCTTTTTTCAATCAGGCATTTAAATGACTGCTCGGTGGTTAGTTAAAACACCTCATGTCGTTGAATGAGCAACAAGAGCAATGGGAATTGTGAAATTTTATTTATTCCTTTGAAAAGGGATTCCTCGGTTCCTCCTTTGTGGTCAAGCTAAGAACAGCCTAGCATGTTGTTGAGTGGGTGATGAGGCGAATAGTGAAAGGATTTTCTAGTGCATAATGTCCATAGGGGGCTTTGGCTGACGAACTTTTCATGTATCAAAAGAACTACTAAGGGGTTAGAGATGGTTTTTTGGAATGCACAAGTACTGGTTGGATTGGGAAAAGTGTCATTGCATGATAAAATCACTGTATCATTTTTGCACTTTTCTGAAAATTGAAATTATTACAAATTTAAGATAGAGCATTTTCACAATCTTCGTTGAATTATTGTCTTTTAATTACTTCCTAAGTAGTAAAATTCATATGGCATAATTTTATGCAATAGCGATTCTGAGAGTTGGAATTAGGCCATATGTGTAAGTAGCTCGTTGCCATAACTATTAACTTGCTTGCAACAAAATAGCCCTATCAAGTTAGTGTGCTTTGTACATATACCCATGGGTTAATATAAATCCATGCTTCGATAACCTTGATATGATTGTGAATTTTCATGCACCATCCAGCCTAATTAGTTTGCTTTTTTGGTATCCAACAAAATCTCTCTCTCTCTCTCTCTCTCTCTCTCTCTCTCTCTCTCTCTCTCTCTCTCTCTCTCTCTCTGTGGGTTGTTGGGTGGGCTCACAAATGTTTAGGAATATAGTTCTCTCACTAGTAGTCTGTATCTTTAGCTTTACTTTTTTTAATACATTAATATTAATGAACAAATATAAAATAAAAAATTGGTGGTTATTGGATCAGACATTAAGGGATCTCAGTCAGACCAACTAGTTTGGTGTAGTTTTGATAATGTTGGTCTTAAGTTGGTGAGCAGAACATAAGATTTTAGTGAACTCATAAATGTGTTTGGTTCGAGGAACTTCAATATTGGCCTAGATTCGCTATCTACTTGTTAGGCCCCAACATCAGCATTTTATAATTGGATTTTTGTGAATTGGTGAACACATCTGGTTTTATATTATTAGTTGCTATGATGGACTAGTTGAAATGCATTATTTTATTGAGTTTTTTCTGTTTTACTATTTGGTTGAGTCCAATGTTATCAAAATCAGGTCAGATTGGTGGTCCAATTTCAATAAACCTCTGAATTTCTAATTTGAAATTTTATTCTAGGCCTTTACAATAAAAGCTTAGGAATTGCATGAACAATGTGAACTTCTATCTTTTTCACATTTATCTAAAGTCTAAACCTAATTATCCACTACAATCCTACACTTTCTACAGTATTGCCTATATTTCTCCTAAAAAGGCCTATTGATTTTAACTTTATTCACTTTATAGCTGACATTATCACCTCTCCTTTTATACCTCTTGTACAATAAAAGCTTAGGAATTGCAAGAACAATGTGAACTTCTGTCTTTTTTCACATTTATCTAAAGTCTAAACCTAATTATCCACTACAATCCTACATTTTCTACAGTATTGCCTATATTTCTCCTAAAAAAGCCTATTGATTTTAACTTTATTCACTTTATAGTTGACATCATCACCTCTCCTTTTATACCTCTTGTACAAATTCCACATTATTTTTCTCCTTTATGTCTCCATCTAAACAAAACATTAGTGTAAAAGATTAAGTGGAAGAAAACGTAAAAGGGGATATAACTAGAGAAGCAATAAAAATAAGAAATAAATAAGATAAAATAGTATAATAGAATAAAAATAAAATACCATGATGTCTATAGAAAAAAGTACTAAACAAAAAAGATGTGGTGTGTTTCGATGGTTGGAAATAGATAGAAAAATGGAAATGAAGATGTAGATAATATCAACAATGTAGAGAATGATGTCAGTTATAGAGCGAATAAGGTTAAAATAGATATAGATAATATTAGAAATATAGGCATCAATGAGGAGAAAGGAGGATTTTGTGATACTTAAGGTCATTATATGTCACATTTATTTATTATTTTAAAGACAATTGCATTTCCATAGCCATTGCAACCCATTATCAAGCAGGCCATAATTTTTTTTGTTTTATTTACTTATTTTCTTTATTTCTTTGCACAGGGGATATAGGGATAATGATGAAACGATAAGGGTGGTGATTGAGTTTATAGAGGTAATGATATTGTTCCTTTGTTTGATTGAGGTTATATAGGTAATGGTATTGTTCGTTTGTTTGAATAGAGATAAAAGGAAAGAAAGTGAGGGTTTGTAGATGTTTCCACCTATTTCTACATATTGCCAAATAGGCACTTGTTAAAATTGCTATAATGAAAAGATAGAGATGTTGTATAGTAGCGAAAAAGATATAGTAAAATTTGCAGTTAATTTGTTTATACTTGCATTTTATTTATTTTAAAACTTTTTAAACTATTTTAATAAGTTTTCTAATATTAATTGTGCCTTTATTCATACTGATGACTATACTGATGACAGTAATAAATATAGCGATGAAAGTATAAGTAATAGTGACAGTGATAGTGGTAAAAGTATAAACGACAGTGACATTGATAATGATAGCGATGAAAATATAAGGGAGAGCTTTTCTTATATTAATCGCACTTTTATTCCCACTGATAATTATACCAATTACAGTGATAAATATAGTGATGAAAGTATAAGTGACAAATCAGTTGGTCTAGACGGTTGAACCGATCAGTTTGAAACTGAACACTTGACTAGTTCAACCAATAATCCAATTTTGATAACAAATATTAAGGGTGCAACTTGGGTAGGGTACCCACGAACCGAATTGGAACTGACTCAATTTTAGGCAAGGTTGGTTCCCTTTTAATTACCCGTAGGGTAGGGTTGACTTGCATCCAAACTTTGAGTAGATTTGGTTCAAAGATCTAGGTACTCAAAATTGAATTGACCCACTTAGATTATTTAAACAATATATATCTAAACTAATTTTTTTATCTATATCCTCATGTCTAGTTTTCATCTATCAAGCATATTTGAAAAGTTCAATTGAAATCCTTATATTTTATTTGATTTTTTTAATTTTGGTTAACATAAAATATAAATCTACTTTTGTTCTAACATAATTTTTCAAATTATTCACTTTCTATAATATTATAGCTAAACTTAGAATTAATCGATTTTGAAACGAAACTAAACCAACCTGACCTTGAAAAAAATAGGATAGGGTCGACCTCGAACCGAATCGACCTTAAAATAAGGTAAGGTAGGATTTTTAAAAATAGGGTAAGGGTGAAGTCAACCTTTCTAGCACTAATTGACTCAAGTTGCACCCTAATAACAATGGTGGAATTAGTCACGTTTTTTTACCTGCAAAGGTGGATTTTTGCACATGTCATGCTTAGGTACATGCAACAAATTTATGCCACAAGTGAACAATCTACCATATCTTGTTAGATTGGTACATAGGTTTTGAAGATGGGGATGGTTGGACTGTACTTGCGTTACTCTGAGAACAAAGATGGGTGGTGTGATGAAATTGTTGTTACAAAGCTTCCTGCCCTTGTGTTATGTCTTTGGTTAGTAACAATTTGATCAGTGTCAGCTTCATTTGTAACATGATTTTATAGGCTGTATTTTGGCAGTGTTGGGATGCGGCAATAGACAGAGCTGTATGACAAGCTCGGTAAGTTCAATGTATGTAATGTGTGACTCGATCTCGTAGGCAAAGCTCATGATGTAGAATTGATGTTTATTGCAACATGACATCCTGAATGTCTTGAACATCTTTAAGATTTGTAAAAGTTTAATTGAGGATTGGCAATTTAGAGCTAAGGTTCTGATGATTTTGAGTAGGTGGCTTTCTTTCCCTTGTTATCATGGGGGTTAATCATCAGCTATGCTCAAAGTGGCACCTTCGAATGTTGGATAAACATGTGTGTTGCATGTCAAGAAAGAAATGTTTCCCATAGATCCTTGATGAATATTTGTTCATGAAAAGCGTTTTGATAAATTGGGTTTATGTGCTTCCAATTGTTAGTTATATTGCCAAACCTTTTTTAATTGAGTGGATAATTTGATGATATGAAGGATGTCAAACCCTCTCATCCTGCTGTGGGAATCTAAACAACTGCTTGTGAATGTTGTTGAATGAACAACAATAGCAATGCGAATTGTGAAAGTTGTTTTTACACAAGGGTCGATCCTCGTGTGGTCAAGCTAGCAAAATTATAATATTTTTTTGAATGTGTGGGGGGTCAAACAGGTGAAGAATTTCTCATGCATAATGCCGGTAGGGGCCTTTGGCTGGGGAACTTTTCAGGTGTCCAATCAACTTCCGAGGAGGTTAATAGCCTTAGACCGTGTGTTTTTGCAATTCATGGGTGATGGGAGGATTGGGTAAACACATCATTTCTTGAGAAAATTACATTGTTGTTTTTTGTTTTGTTTTGTTTGTTTGTTTTTCTAGTTGATTCTCTCAATCATCCCTCTGGCCATAGTCGTTCTATCATGTTCTAATGCACAGATTCTTAACAAGCTAAACATAGAAAGGGAACAAAGGTTAGAAGACAGCCATTTTACACTATCAAAATGGGCGATAGAAAAAGAGAGGGCTGATGTAGCCTTGTAGTCAAATTCACTCTCATCCAAGCAAATCTTCTCTTCACCTAGTCATTTGCGTGCATTTAGCAACATTTTTTATTTATATAAGATTATCATAAAATTTACTTACTTCGTCCACTCTTAATAGTTCTATTTTTTTTAATCACTATATATTTCTCTTTACCAATTTTAATTTATTTTATCGTCAACTTCTTTCATTCAAATAACATCGTTCGTAGTTTTTTTTTAATGTTTTTTATTATCCCATGAGGTAAAAGTAAAATAGCGGCCGATCTGATGATTTGAAAAAACATCCGCCTCAGACTCTCCAAAGGGTAATTCTGGGCTGGTAAGGTAACTATTAAAATTCCTTTTACCCACTGGAAGTG
>JAYJMB010006650.1:0-10849 GCA_036873735.1 Pouteria campechiana | reverse complement strand
CAAGTTTGTAGGTAACTTAATGTGCATTGCATTCAAAATGATATGATATTAATTATGAAACATTCAAAACTTTAAAGTAAGTCTAAATTTCTTGAAGATTTCAGACTTTAGATTAGAAAGTTACCTCATTCTCTTGAATTGCTAAGATACTAAAAAATGCTTAATTATCTTCAGCTCCTCTAGTTTTCTCATCGATAAACCTTTTGACTTCTCTTGTTTCTATAGCTTCCGCATAGAGTTAATTGCTTAGGTCTTCTAGACCTTGTTAGCTTTGTCACATGTAACTTTTCATGTATCTTTAATGAAGCTATATATGGATATTCTATCAAGCTTAGTGGGAGATAAAAATTTTAAATTTTCAAATCTATAGCAGTTAACATGAATGCATAAAAGTTTACAACTAACTTGTTCTTGAGCAGGAATGCTGTTGAACGATTTAGCCATGGAAATCTTTGCATTAGTTAACTTATGGTAGTTAAAATTAACTTGCAAAGCTGGCTCTGATACTACTTGTTAGTCCCATATAATAGATAGCTCAAGAGGGGAGGAATGATTTGATGCATATAAAATTTGTGGCCAAATAAACATTAACGAGCTAAACCGAAGTTGTGATGCAACACGTATACAATTTTCATGTCTATTCATTTGGTCATAGTAACTGCTTCATTTCCAAATTTAACTTCTCTTAGTTATACTTATTTCAAATAAGTAATTGTGTGTGTAATGATATATGAAATATTATGATGAGAAAATTGTATGCAAAGTAAAATAATCGGGTAGACAAAACAAACAACATTTTTTATAATGGTTCGGGAACCCCGTCCATACATCCACTTTTCCAAAAGCACAGATTTATTATGCCTTGGGTTCCACTATATCTCATATAATGGAAATACACTAGTGCTCACAACACTCTTCTAGATTCCAACTCTAGCGGGGGTAAATAATATTCCCAACACTTATGGATTCCAGCTTCAGGGGACATAAACATAATGCTCCCAGTACTCTTTTAGTTTCACGAGTTCACCAAAAAACTCACTAGTTTCGAAGATCACTAGCAAACTTATTAGTTTTCCAAATCTCACCAACAAATCATGCACTGTGATTTTCTTGAGCATACTACAAACTTACATAACTGATTAACAACACTCATTTTTACACATTACATTGCCTCTTTAACTAGACTGATTTGTACATAGTTTGAGCACATAAAATGATATCTCATTGAAGCTCATTAGATATCAATACTCCAGATATATGATTAAGATAGAACTTTTAGGCTCATTATCTATTAGCATAATGGAGATTGAATATCTAAGAGGAAGCATAGTCTGATTGAAAGATGTTACTCATTCAAGCTCTGTTCTTATTTTTCTCTCATCTTCTTCAACCTTCTTCGTTGATGCTGCACTACTTTCATATTGCTTCAAAAATTTCTGCCCGTTGGAGGTAGTTGGCTTCCTTTGAATGTTGAAGATCATTCTGAATGTTCTCTTTTGAAAAGTTATCTTCTTGAAAAACTCATTTGTAGCTGGAAAGCCCCCAGCGCTGTCCTTGGAGAAGATACTTTTTTGGTTTTAGTAAACATTGGATGAAGAGTTTTCTGTATGACTGACTCTTTCATTATTTTGGAAAGATGCTCATTGAGCTTGAAGGAATGTAGCCTCTAAAAGTTCCAACCTTTGTCAGAGTGAAGACTATTTTTCTTTGAATTTTTTTCCTTCTTCAACTAAGCTCGATTTATTCAGTTTGTTTAATAAAGTCTGCTTTGAATGAAAGTTTGATCGAAGAGTATAGTTAGCAATATCTGGTACAAATAGCTTCTACTTGTCATGATATGCCATAGAGATTCAGCCAATGTTTGTCTGAGGACTTCGTCTAATCAAGTCTTGGATTATGTTTTATAAGTAATAGATAAAGTGGCTCTAAGTAGATTCACATAATAGACAGCTTCATCTTTATAAATTTATCTAAGATCATTGCAGCATTTTACTTTGTCTTCTAGATTATCTGTTGCAAGTGACAGACAAAGTATAGATTTGAAGTTCTTCTCTTTACTGCTCATCAAACAAAGTTCTTTTAGTAGATGAAATTTTCTTTCACCAGATAAAGTAGCTTTATTTATTGGTTTGTCTGTTGTAAGTAGCATACAACTTTAGTTGGCATGGAGAAAAACTTCTTCATAGTAGATGAAATTTCCTGTGAAATTTCTTACACCAGATGAATTTTTAGTTCACTAGTCGAGGTAGCTTTGTCTATTGGTTTATATATTGTTAGAAATAGATGACTCTTGTTGGTGTGGACAAGGCTCCTTCTCAGCAGACAAAATGACTTTGTTAGTTATTTGTCTATAGAAATATGCAGATGAAGTTGTAGATTGCAGGCAAAGTCTTCCAAATGGTTCATCTATTGTTTGTTTATCGTAAGTGATAGACGAACTTGAAGATGAAGATGGTAGACAAAGCTGTTCTTCTGTAACTATTGTGCCGCTTTTACTTTATCTTCTATGTCTTCTATAGAAGATTATAGACAGGTTCCTTATTCTTCTTGAGTTTCAAATAGACTTTATATTAGAGACAAATGCTTGAATAATTTGACTTCAGCTCTGTTTTATTTGTCTGATTTCAGTTCTGTTTCATTTCTGCTTCTACAAAATGAATTTATTTTTGTGTTGCGGACAAGTGTTCATTATAAGCAGTTTATCTGACTTGTCCGTGGAATGATTTTGTCTAAATATTTCTGAGGCAGATGCTATCTGATATTGACTTTGTCGATAGAAGATTACTTGATCACTTATTGAGGCTTAAATGTCATAACTACATTTACTCTTTGTGGCTTATTTTCAAAGTTCTAGTGCCATTCTTTTTTAGCATTCTTATCTTTTTTCCATTAGTGGATTTTGCTTGTTGATTTATTCTCTGTATATACTATCCATTATATTTGAATTATTTCCCTATATATTTATATCTGCTTTGGCAATGCTTTGGAACACAATTGTCAGTCCTACAAATGTTCGCTCATATGTTGTTGCTCATCATTAAAACTTAGTATTTGCCATATTCACCATTTGGTTTAACAATTTTCACTTGACAACTCTACAAAAATGAAAGATGGTATTAAAGCAAAAATAAATCTTCAAAAGCATTGTTAGAAGCATAAATTTATTTTAGAAGGAAAAAGATCCATTTCGGAAATTTTTACCACACTCTTTTGAGAAGAAGCTTCAGAATTTTGAAAAACAATCTAAATTCCAGTTCAAGATCAGAATGATCTATGTTGAGTCTAATTCTCCTACTTAACTTGATTTTGATAATGAAAGTAATTAAGCAGTCAAGTTTTGATGATAAACAAACACATGAGTGAAGACTTAAGCTACTAACTATTTACTTTCCAAGTAATGCAATATTAATATATTAAAAAGAATTAAGGAAAGTATTTTTCAAGCTTAAATTGTATATCAAGTCTTCACAAAAATCATTCAGAAATATTTAGAAGTAAATGCTCAAAAGCATTTCAAAAACGCATGTTCGGAAGCATTTCAGAAACAAGCCACTATTATCAAAAATACTCAGAATCATTTTAGAGACAAAGAATGAAGCTTAAAATTATTGCAAAAAAGTTTCAGAAGACAAGGGGTAAAAATCATGATATTTAGAAGTAAGTCAGAAGTAATTCATAATCTCTGAACTTCATTGAAAATGCTTCAGAAATAACTCAAAAATATTTCTAATCATCACAGAAGTTCTATGATACTTCCTCAGAACTTCTAACTCATGAGCCTATTTGCCCCAAAACTTCTGTCCTTCAAAACCACTTCTACATATTTTCCTCAGAACTTCTAAAGTTATTAACATAGAAGTTCTATTGAACTTCTATTCCACATAGAAGCAATGCAAAAGTACTGTCCTTTCAAACAAAAGCAATCCAGAATCAAAATGAAATAATATCGAACATTAGAAGAAAGATAGAAGAAGCATAGAAATAAGTCAGAAATCAAACAAGAAAAGTATATATTCAGAAGATCCTCAGAAAAACAACAGAAGCTACTTGGGTTACACAGAACTAAGCTAGAAGAAACTATGGCCACACAAAAGCAAAACAGAAGTATTGTTATGCTACATAAAAGCATTAAAAATCCTACACAAAAGTAATGCAGAACCTGTCATGATGGACAGAAGCAGTGCAGAAATCATAACACACCACACAGAATCAAGTCAGAAGTATTATTAGAGGCATGCTCAAGAAAGCATGAATCCATCAAGAAGCAAAAGTAAATCAGAAGCTATTCTCAAAAGTTCTTCAAAGGTGTAGAAGCAATCAGAAGTAAGAACTTCCTTAGAAGTTAATCAGAAGTTCATAAGAAGAATAACAAAAAATGGTTTCTGTGATCAAAAGTAAATCAATTGCAATTAGAAGTTCATTAGAAGAAGTTTCTGAACATAGAAACCTATTAGAAGTTCATCAGAAGCAAACTTCTCTTTAGTTCAGAAAATTTTTCTGAATTAGAAACTTATCAGAAGCATTCTCAAAGCCTTCAGAAATAAAACAGAAGGAAGTTAAAAGTATACTAAAACTTATCAGAAGCTCTTCATAATCTACTCTAGAAATAAGGCATGGACTTAGAATCATTTCTACAACATTTTTGAAGTATTTAGAAACACTTCAGAAAGTAAATCAATTGCAATTAGAAGTTCATTAGAAGAAGTTTCTGAACATAGAAACCTATTAGAAGTTCATCAGAAGCAAACTTCTCTTTAGTTCAGAAAATTTTTCTGAATTAGAAACTTATCAGAAGCATTCTCAAAGCCTTCAGAAATAAAACAGAAGGAAGTTAAAAGTATACTAAAACTTATCAGAAGCTCTTCATAATCTACTCTAGAAATAAGGCATGGACTTAGAATCATTTCTACAACATTTTTGAAGTATTTAGAAACACTTCAGAAAAGTTTTCAAAACTTCAAAAGATCAATGGCGGTAATACTAAATGAATATAGAAGAAGTTTCTGTGCTCAAAAGACTCTTAGAAGTAACACAGAAGATCTTCAGAAAAGCATCTTCAAGAAACCCAAATATAAGAAGTTCATCAGAAGTAGAATTCAATCTCTTAGAAACTCCTTAGAAGTTTCTTAGAAGCAAGAACATGATTGATGAACGTGTCAAAAACAAGTATTCAACCTTTAGAAATTCTAAAATGAACAAACATGTAAAAATGCTAGCTCAAAAGTTATAAAGAAGCTCATTAGGAGCAATCTCAAAATGGTGTTCTATGTAAAAGCAAAATGCATACTTCAAATAACCTCAGAAGTTATAAGAAGTAACTCAGAAGTTACTTAGAGGCAACTCAGAAAATCTTTAGAGGCATTTTCAAAAAGGCTAGTTGTAAGAAATTCATCAAAAACAAACATGCAATCTTCAGAAGCTTATCAGAAGTTTGTCATAAGCAGAAATATGACTGTTGAGAGTGTTATCAACCAAACTAACCAAAAACACTCTCCTCAAAATTTCTGACTAACTTACCTCAGAAGTTCTAAGGATGGACATAGCTTTTCAAAACTCGAAAGAAGCTGAACTAAAGCAGAAGGAGATGACAAGGATTCGAGTTTCTTTTTCAAATGATCAGAAAAGAAGCTTAAAATAATCATAAAAGCTTAAGTTTCTTCCATAATTGATAAGAAGATCTTTCAACCAATTGGAAAGCTGATTAAAATAATTATATCAACTAAAAACTTATTCGATTAATTATTTAACAAGGATTCAAATGTTTGAAAGAAATAAATAAAAAATATGAGAATGTTCACTTAAGAAGTTTACAAAAGCTCCCAAATTCAACCCCATGAGATCAGCTCCATTGCACCATAATTCCAAAAAGCATTCAAAGTCAATCTTTCAAGAAATTTGGAGTCTAATCTTTACTACATTTTATTGTTATATTCATTATGTTTTTATTGCTGGACTTTGTACACTCTACATTTCAAGAGGCATTCATTTTATACACTGTTATTTACTATTTTCTCACATAAGTTTTTGGTGAGCTTTGAAAACCAACTTGTATAAGTTATTGATAAGCTTTGAAAATCAACATGTGTAAGTTTGTTGGCAAGCTTGAAAAGTTTGTTGCTGAGCTTGAAAAACCAACTTGTGTATGTTTGTTAGTAAGCTTGAAAAACCAACAAGTGTTAGTGGAACCTGATATTAGTAAGAGAGGCTAACTCAGAAAAATGGAGTAGGTACCAGGTTAAGGGCCGAACTACTATAAAATCATTGTCTTAGTGTATTATATAATTTTTCTATTTTATTTTAGCACTATCTGTTGAACTTGGCTAAAATTTTTAAAAGTTCAATTCACCCCCGCTCTTGAGCCACCATTTGATAAGGGACCAACAATTGGTATCATAGCGGACTTTACTTACTTTTTTCTTACATACGAGTTTACATAACCTATGAAGAGATCCCTATGGCCAGCTATTTTCATGACACTTTTATTGAGGGTCAGCCCACTTCTAGACCCCCATTATTTGATGGCACAAACTATGGGTACTGGAAGATGAGAATGAAAAACTTCTTAATTGTGGCAGATTATCAACTGTGGAAAATAATTAAAGATGAAATGATTGTCCTAAATAAAGAAGACATGTATACTGCTAAGGATATCCAATCAATTGAAAGAGTTCCAAGGCAAAGAACTACCTTTATTGCGCCCTTACATTTTTTAAGTTTAACAAGATTTCTCTTGTGATATTGCTAAGGAAATCTGGTACAAACTGAAAATTGCACATGAAGAAACAAATCAAGTGAAAGAGACTAAGATAAATCTTCTTGTGCAAGAATATGAATCTTTCAGCATTAAAGAGATAGTAAATATCAAACATGTTTGGAAGATTCTAAAAGATTATGAATGGGCTAAAGAATCTAGGAGAGAAGTATGAGTAGGATGCCTGTAGTATGGCTTAACCTAAGAGGGGAGGGGTGATTGAGGAAATAAAAATTCATTTCTTAACCCTCGTTGGATCATTTCCTTCCCTTTATGCTTGTGTGTGGTGTGATGTAAAGTGAATGATAAAACCATAAAGTGCATGAAGGATAAAGCGAGTAAACAAACACACACAAACAACATAATTTTTATAGTGGTTCAGGAACCCTGTCCCTACATCCACTCTTCCAAGGTCATCAACTTATTGTGCCTTGAGTTCCACTATACCCCGTACAATGGACTACACAAGTGTCCCTAACACTTCTTTTGGATTCCAGCTCTAGGAAGCATAAATAAGTTTTCTCGACACTTCTTCTAAATTCTAGCTCTAAGGGCTATGAACAAGTGTCCCCGACACTTCTTCTGATTTTACAAGTTCACTAGGAAACTCATTGGTTTCAAAGATTACTAGCAAACTTGTTGGTTTTCCCGAGCTCACCAACAACTCATATAATGTGGTTTTTACGAGCTCACCACAAACTCTCTAGTTTCAAGTTTACTATAAAACTGACACTTTACAAAGTGTTACAATGAAGCATAGGAAAAGATATGATCTCTCTCTCTCTCTCATCTCTATGTAATACAAAAAGAGCTTCTCATAATTTAAAGATAATGGTCATAAGTATATAAAGGTTTAAGCTTAAGAAAGATAGATGACGATTTAAGCTCTTAGCCATGGGTGGAAGGATTTGTATAAAGTTAAGCACATTTGAAATGGGTTCCTTCACCACCAGCGAATTGTCCTTCCCTCTTAGCCTTAAGTAGCTTCTTCATATTGTCGACTGTTGGAGAAAATGGGATTGGTTGAATGTAGAGATGAGAGCAGCCTTGAATGAATAAGACCATTTGAGTTTTTCGTCGTTGAAGTCTAGGTCTTTCTATTTTGTCTCAAGCTACTGCAACGCCATTCAGAGAGGAGGATGGGTTGTAATATATGTGTTCCTCATTTAACTAGTTACAACTTTGAAAGTCTTATAGCACTGCTTATTGCCAAAAATAATAACTGATATAAGTCTGCACAATGACGGCTCAAGTGCTGATGTTATTTATATGCCTAGTCACATAAATGGATTTTCCTTTGATAAGTCATGGCCTCTCTCTGTCTGCATTTGTCTACCATAAGTTGTAAATGAATTGTTCCATGGTTTGTCTATCAGTTGAACTTCCATAAGAATGATTTTGTCTATCATAAATAGCAGATGAGCTTTAACGCAAATGAAGTTGCACTGACTGATAGACAAATGCTTCGTTGTTTGTCAAAATTTCTCCAAGAGATTTGTTTGTTAATCGATCCTTCATGTGTATGCTTTGTCTATTAAAGATAACAGACTAACTTTGAATGGTGCTGACGAAGATGAGCTGATCGATTGATAAACATTTCTTTTAATACAAATAAACAAAGTAGGATATGCTTCCTTTGTTCTTCATCGTCTGTTAGAGGTGACAGACAAAGTTCGCTCAGTTTTGCACTAATAAACAAAGTATGATTTTCTTCTTTTGTTTCTTGTTGTCTGTTGAAGATGCCAGACAAAGCTAACTTCAACTTACTCAAACAGACGAAGTATGGTGTTCATCTGGTGTAAGCAATAGGCGAAGTGTGTTTTGCTTTGTCTTAGATAAAATACTTTGCATGTCACATTTGTCTATCATAAGTTGTAGACGATCATGCTTTTGTCTATTGTAGCCCATTTCAATCTAAGTAGCTCTTTGTTTATTCAACTTCGTCTATACTCACTGTGCAACAATTACTTTATTATCTGCTTTAGTTGAACTTTGTCTGTTGTAATAGATGACCTTTTGATCAGAAGAAAAGAAAAGTTTTTTAGCTTTTCTGTACACTTCGAGCAACAAAAGGGGTTTGTTCTAGCAACTTCCTTATCTCTTTAATCTTGATTTGTCTATCTTGGCTCAGTTGAAGTTGTGCTCCCTTCTATATTTATATTGTTATTTTACCTTTAGACAAATCCAATCTTATCACTTTCTGTATTGTTATCTAGGTGGCAATTTTTTCTTTATCTATCTTCATTTGTCTGCTAAGTCATTGAGTTGCTTCTTCATCCTTGTGCTTTATCGTGGATAAACTTTGATCAAATCAAGTATAAGTGATCTGAATTTCTCGACCGCAATTTGAGCTCTTTGATCATGACTTCTTCTTTAACTTCTTGTTTTGCATTTGTTAATTGATATTTTCTCATTGAGATTGGTAAATAATAAAGGCTTGTTATAGCACATCTTCGAAGCCTTATTTTTTTTCCATGCTTTTGTTCGTGGAAGCTTCCTTTAGATATCTGCAACCTTTATTGTTGCTTATCTTTCGCTTTCTTCTTCTTCTTCTTCTTCTTCTTCTTCTTCTTCTTCTTCTTCCACGAATTTTATTAGTTTAGCTCCTTTGAAATGTAGCAAATAGTTTGTGGCAATTTGTTGCAGGCGATCATTTTCCTATATTTGAACATTTCTGCACTTGCTATGTTGTTAGCTTTAATAAATAAAATTAGGATGTATTTTATCCTCATGTAATTGTATCATTATAAAGTAAGGATAATATACATTTTCATTGAATGCATAATATGAAAGCTTAAGTAATTATGGTGCTTAATATGGTTTAGCAAATTTATGCAGTAAAGATTAATTAATGTTTATTGTGTATACACCATAAAGTGAAAGTTGTATGCTTGTTTAATTAATCATTAATGTTTATTAATTCATAGTCATATATATATATGATCGTTGAAGATTTAAGTGTACATATTTTTTAATTTAATGCAAGTTTTATTATCATCAAAATCATATAATATATTCCAAACATTATGAACAACCCAAGATGGTGAAGAAGATACTAAGATCACTATCAAAGTAATGGATGCCTAAGGTTACAACTATCCAAGAAGCAAAGAATCTAGATATAATGAGCTTATAAGAGCTCATGGGTTCTTTCAGGACCCATGAAATATTGATAAAACAAAAAGATGTAACAAATCCCAAGGGCAAGAAGACAATCACCCTTAGAGCTAAATCAAAAGTTGATAATTCCCAGGCTCAGTTAGCACTCACCAAAAAGAGACAATGAATTTCACATAGGAATTAGCTTCATGGTCATACATGAATGAGAAGTAACCTCTGATAGTGAAACTTCAAATCATGAAGAGATATTAAATGAAATATATTCAAACTTCATGATTGTGAAAAACAACTATAAGGAGACTAAAAAGGACCTTAAGAAAATTACCATTGAATGATCCAAATTAAAGGAGGAAAACTTTAAGCTCAAGAGCAATAAAGACACTATCAGTGAACTTGAGCAAGTCAAGGTTGAAAAAAATACACTAAAAAAGACATTGACTTCCACCTTATTGAGAATAAAATTTAAGAAGAAAGGTGGACAATAGTAAAATAGGAAACAAAGTAATATTTCTGGAAGAAAATAAGGACCCAAACAAATCATGATTTGGGTTTCAAAGGAAGTTGCATATATAGTAAAGGCAACTTAGTCTCTATCAACTAGATTAGTGGCACCCAAGAAGAAATGGGTACTAAAGTTTTTTGCCACTAACCCACCTGGACCCTTTGTCAAATGAGTACCAAAAGTTTCTTGTCTATGTAGATGTGCTTGAGAGCCACAAGGAGCAGCACATGGTATATCAATAGTGGCTGCTCAAGGCGCATGATAGGGATAAGGGAGCTATTCATGGGGCTAAAAATGAAATCTGGTGGAACAGTGACCTTTAGGGATAATGAAAAAGGTATAGTGGTTGGGATTAACAAGATCGGCCAACCACCATTTACTATAATTTCAGATGTATTTCTTAGGGCCTGTTTGGCCTGGCGGTGGCTTTTAAGCACTTACAGGAAGCGCGTTTGCACGTAGAGCTTTTGGAAAAA